>ML108024.1:0-33716 GCA_003697995.1 Taxidea taxus jeffersonii
TGACACACGCCTGGGGACTGGTCAGCGTGTGACGTTTATATCGGCTCCCTGCAACCTCGACACCGCGCAACAAAACGTCCCGACCCCTGAGGGCTGGAGGGAACTGACGTGCGTTGTGACTGCGGGTGTCGGGCTGTGACGCTGGTCTGAGGCGGGCTCAGCTGGGGGCTCCTGTCTGCAGGCGGCCACGGCGGGCCCGGGGCCGCTGCCGGGGACGGGGGTCTGACGGCCAGTCTCCGTGCTCCCTAGCGTCTCTCACATTTTATCCTTGGTACGTAACTTTGAATATCTGCTCAAGGTGGTGGCAAGGGTCAAGGGACGAAGGGAAATGCTCGGAACTTTTCAAGTTCTGGTTGAGTCCCAGCTCTAACACCTCTCTGGCTGAAGCAAGTCACCAAGCCCCGAGTGGGCTGGTAGGAACAGCACGTTGTGGGGTGGCGGGGGGGAAGGGACACGAGGAGGCCACCATGCTGGCTGTCATGGCAACAGCCTTGCCATGTATTCTTGGGAAAAAGGACTCCAAATTGGAAGATATTCCGCCATTTCCACGCGTCATTTCTCCTCGTCGTCATCTGAGACGCTTTGTGCCTAATCTGGGGACAGTGGTGGTGAGACCTTGACACAGTGAGTGTGGAGCTGTTGCCCAGATCGGACGTCCGGGACCTACGGGGGGACGGGGGGAGTCTGCAGGACAGAGACAGAAATCTACCACCGCACCCAGCGTGTTGCTGTGGTTAACAAACGAAACGATAGGACGTGCCTTTGAGATGGCGGAAAAGCCTCATTTCTCTAAGACCTTTCGGAGTGTGTCTGCTGAATGTACATTTCCTTTTGCAGTTTTCGCAACAGTAAACATTGAAATAATTGAATGTTTGCTGTTCAGAGATGCCCTTTGTGTGAACTAATAAATGGCTTTCAGTCTTGCATTTGGGGGAGAAGTTAAATAAAAATGGTCATGCATGGTTGAGTCTGCCCACGGCCGAGATGTTAATTGCTTCACTTTCCCTCATTTCAAGGTCTGAACAATGGGTCTTCGTGGGCAGCCAGACCCGCCCTTGGAGTGAGGGGCTGAGGAGGGAAGGCGGCTCAGGGACTGATGCTTGGCGGTGGAGCGGGATCCGAGGAGGGCCTCGCCCTCCATCCGTCCTCTCTGCCCCCCTCTCCCGGGCATCTCTAACCTGCAGGCCACTGTGCGGAGAACAGTGTGTTTACCTTGGCCCATAAATCAGCCCTACACGTCTCTTCGGGAGTCGCTGGGCTTCATTGTGACGCGTTACCGCCTTTGAGGGAGTAATTGCCTGGTTTGGCCAACTTGGGACCTGCTTCCTTCATCTTAATTTCCTCTCTGGGGATCACCTAATTAGTATTTACTTTCACTTCAGAGAGAGACATTTCTTCTGGTGAAATCAACAGTTCCCTCTGCGTTCCCTCCGCGAGCCAAGCTTGTTTTATGATATTAAGCATTTAAATAAAAAAATTACGAATGTGCCATGAAATACTGACGGGGTGATTAATTTATTTTTATTTTGCATGTTTTAAGGCCGTGGGGATTACTGTTCTGAAGCAGACCCAGTCATCGTCCTTGAATTCGGTGCAGGGGAGATAGTCCCCGACGGTGGCCGTGAGTGGCAATGCCACAGCCTCAGCCACCCGGGATCCTAGGACAGGAAAGAGGGATGCTGGGAGCAGAAGGGGATCTTCAGTGCAACCAGGGGGGTGAGCTGGGAGGAATCGTCTTCCTGGTTCCCTCCTTCTCCAGCCAGTGAGCCCTCCAGGATGGGTCTCACCCTGCCCCTGCCCAGGTGAACCGTCCATCAAGGTCAGCTGATGTCCTGGCCAGGGTGCAGGGCCCAGGGCCAGAGTCGGGAGTCCTGGGTCTGAGCCCTTCCTGCTGCTTCTAGCTGATTGACCTGAGCTTCGTGGAAACTCCTTAAGCCTCAGTTTCAGCATGGGTGAAATGGGCAGTTGCCCTGTCTGCCCCACTGGGGATGCCTGGAAGGCCCAGATAGGGACCCCGAGAACACGAAGATGCCTGTGGGCTTCATGAGCACTCACGTCCATCGACGTTGGTCCACACCGACTTCCCTGCCTGGGGCTCCCTTTGCTGGCCTCCTGCATACCGTGTGTAGTCAGTTGGAATAAAAAAGCAATAATGTACGATCTTTCCTTTTCTGGCCAAAGCTGAGGCTCTAGTGAGGTTAACAACTTATCCAGGGTCAAGAGCAGAATTTGGGACCCAGCTGGTCAAAGGCCAGTATTGGGGTTCTCACGCAGACTTTGATCCCACACCATGGTCTGCCGAGCCTGGCCGGGCAATGCTGTTTCCCTTACCCCGGGGGCAGGCCACTTGGTCCATCAGCTCTTTCCAGCTTTGGATGGATCGCCAAGCCCACCTACCCGTCGCCTGAGAAATGTCCACCTATGTTTTAAAATACCGCTCCTCGTGAGTGGTGAGTGGGGCAGGGCACCACAGCAACAGAGCGCTCAACAGAACCAAAACGCAGCCCATTTTGTGTGTGTCCAGTGCAGGAGGGCACAGAGAAACGCCAGGGTCGGATCTCACCTTGATCGTTCCCGTCCCAGACCGGGAGCCCATCTCGAGGCCCTCCAGCACCTCTCGGATGCTGTGCAGCCGGCCGGCAGAGGCAGCGGGGCTCGAGGAGTGGGTCAGCGATGCAATCCGCGTCCTGGAGGTCGTCCTCCCGTCTGTGACGTCTCTGGTTGTGTCTGGTTGTCGTGTGATGACTGCGTTGTCAGCGGGTGACCGCTTCCTGTGAAGACCCGGAGACGAACCCATCCCCGGAGAAGCAGAAGACCTTGTTCATGAATAATCGTTCTGCAAAATTAAAGCAAAACATAAGAAGTAACACATGACCCGATAAATGTGAGACACCGCGAGTTCTTTTGTTCCCAACAACAAGGTTTTCAGGCTTTTAAGTTCAAAGCTCGTGTTAAGTGGGGGGGAGGGGAGCAAAAAGTCAGCCATTGTAACAAAAGCACAAAAAGGGGGAATTTAATGAGAAACATGACAGAAGAGCAGAGAGCGCACAAACCTTGAAACAGAGCAGGAAAACATTAAACTGCTTTTAATGAACAGATTACCCTGGAAAAACGTGGCGGGAGGAGCAGGGACTTTCTTAAAGGTTGTGTTACAAGGAGAAAGCAGATCAGCTGTCGCTCCTCAACAAAATCCATCCACTCTTCAACGAGGTTTGGCAAGAAAGTTCTCCGTGGAGACAGCCCGGGACAGAGACGCCGGGCGCGCGAGCCCATCTGCGGAGGCTCGCGTGTTCCCCGCTGACCGTCTCCGGTTACGAGTGACGCGATCGCTCTACCCTCCGTTGAGATTCGGCATCGACGAAAGCCTTTTAAAAGCGGCGTGAAGTCAAGAGGCGGGGAACTCGCGTCCACTCGGCGTCACGTGTGGCCCGGAGCCCGGTGCCCGCTCCAGGACCACCTCAGCCTCCGGTTTCCGTGTGGGCGGGGGAAGCTGCGAGGGCTGGCGTGGGTGTTGGCCTCCATGGACCTGGGGTTCCCGCCTGCTCTCCTCTGGACCAGGCAGGTGCCATCCGCCGATTCTTGACACGGATCCATGCTCGTTGCCTTGCACGTCGAGACCCGTCTGGGTCAGTCGGCGGCTGCTGTCGCGATGCTGGCAACAAACTGCCCCCGGCCCAGAGGCTCAGAGAAAGAGGCGCTTCTTTCTCGCTGGACTCAACAGGCGGGTAGCAGGGCTCCTGGCGGGGCGAGGCTGGCCTCGTCTGGCGGCCGCTGGCACCAGGTTCCAGGCTGCGGCTCGGTGGAGTTGCGCTTTCTGGCCCCTCGCCATCCTTGGGCTAGTGGTCATCAGGCCACGGGGAAGAGCCAGGTGCCTCCAAGGCCTGGACGTCATGTCGCCTCTGCTTTTGTCCCTTCAGCCGAAACAAGCCGCGTGCCCAAGCCCTACTTCGGTGGGACCAGGCACTACGCGGGTCCCGAGGGAAAGGGGGGATGTTCGCAGAACCGAAACCTGCTGTGTCGTCTGACCCCACGGTGACTCCAGGGCTCCGAACCCCTCAGGAGGCAAAGGAGCCCGGACAGGATGGAACGGGATTTAAGTTCTGTGTCTGCCCGTAGCCTCTGTCCCTTTATGTCCAGGAGCAGTGGGGTGCTTGGGAACACGGCCTGGGGAGCCACCCAGACTGGGGCTGGAAATGTTCACTCCTCATCGCATGTGTGTGTTACTCGTTCAGACAAAAACAACAGAAAGAGCCCCTTTAAAAGACATCTGGAAGAACGCCCCTCCCCAGCTTCGTCAGCAAGTTTCCCTGTGAGGGAGACGGGGCCAGGTTGAAAGTAGCCTCTGGGTGTCCTTGGGCCTGGCGATGCGTCTTCATGTAAAATCCCATTTCATTCTGACCAGCGCGGGCCGAGAGCTGGCTGTTCTCACGGTGGAGTTACTGGTGCCGGAACGGAGGCCCCAAGGGGCTCTGCACCTTGACCGAGTTTACAAGGTTAGAAGGTGTCGCTGGGAGAGGATCCCGGGCTTTCCAGGCAGGTCTTGTGAGCTCAGGCCCGTAGGGTGTGAGGCACGGCCCAAGAGACGCTCAGCTCGTGGCACCGGACCGCCATGGTCAATGGCAGGGTCGTGAGGGGCCTCAGTTAGAGAAACCCAAGCTGGTATCTTGCTGGTCAACCACTTTGTCAACTCGGCAGCCTGGTCACTGCCACAGGTGTCCCACGAGAGCCGAAGCGAAAGAAAGGATGTGATTGCTCGGTGCCCACCTGCTCCCGGTAGTGGCTCATCCGTGGCTCACCTGTGGCTCACCCGTGGCTCACCGGTGGTCCCAGAGTCTTCAGGAGGAAATCGTGTCCTAGAAGTTGCTGGTACAGAGCCCTCTTTAGAGGGTGCCCGCTCTGGTCCAGCATGCCTTGGCCATGGCGTCACACCCAGAATGGCCAGATGTCAACAGGCCTTGCCCTTCAGGCCGCAGAATGTCACTGTGTTCTCTTCACGAGGCTCCTTGTGGAGGCAGGCTCGCATCACGGAGCCGAGTTACTGAGGACTGCACAATTTCAAAGGGATATTGCGAAAGTAGACTAGTCAGTCCGCCTGGGCGTCCATCGCAAGGTCCTGCAGACGGGGGTGGGGGTTATAGCCAACAGACATTTATTTCTCTCACTCCAGGGGCTGGAGTCCAAGATTAGGGTCTCTCTCCAGCAGATACTTCCGAATGCTTCCTGGGCTTCTGGGCTCTGGCGGACGTATGTGACCCCGTTGGGGACGGTCCCATGGTCTGCGGTCCAGGGTTTGCTGACCGGCTCAACTTGGCCAAGGCCCGGCCTGGAGCCCAGCGTGTGGCCCGTCACTGCCATCACAGGGGACAGGCTGGTTTTCCAGGGAGGTGAGGGCAGCGTGGATGGAGGGCCGCACCCCACCACCGTCAGCCGGGGACGAGGGGCGACGGCATGGTGAGCAGGCTCAGAGCAGGTCGGCTCTCACTGCCCTTCCAGTGTCACAGTGACCTCAGCGGCCACATTCATGAAGACGTGACTGTGATGCGGGGACGGGGACAGGTGTGCGAGCCATTTGACACCGACCCCTCTGCACTGTGGGTGCTGTTCCCGTTGCTGTGTTTCCAGAGGAGCCCAGGGAATCCCAGAGAGATTTAGGAATTTGCCCCGGGTCACACAGCAGAGAGAGCAGGAGAGCCAGGACCTGTTTCTGATGCTCTTAACCACTGTCCTGTGCTGTGGGGTGCTGGGGCAGGGTGAGACAGAGAGGAATAGGCTGTCCTGTGGCTCTCTGTGGTGGTCAGAAGGACGGCTCCCCAGAGATGCCCACGTCCCAGTGCCAGACCTGTGAGTGTGCTCGCCGACACAGCGAAGGGGAAGGCTGCTGATCCGCTGACCTTGAGAGGGAGAGGGGGTCCTGGATTTTCCGGGTGGGCCCGATGGCATCCTGAGCGCCCCTAGAAGGGAAGAGGGAGGCAGGAGGGTCAGCTGAGAGGAAGTCAGGGAGACGTGCCCATGGAGAAAGGCACCGTGAGACCAACCAATGCGGGGGCTCTGATGGGGAAGACGGCGTCTGAACTGAGAAGGGAACAGACCTCCAGCCCCAGGCCAGAGCCTCCGGAAGGGCAGTCCTGCCCACACCTGACTTCCGCCCGGGGACCGTGTCAGACTCTGAACCCCGGCACTGTGGAATCAAGAACCTGGCGGCTGGAGCCTCCTGCTTGGGCTGATTTGTGACCGCAGCCACAGGGGACAGATCTGGTCCCTGACTCTGTCCCCGGTGGGCTCATGCCCTGCAGGCAAGGGAGACGGATGCAGCACCGCTGAGCTTCGGAAGGTGGGGGCGATCACACAGCCTTCCCTCGGGGTGCCCACCTGGCAGCATGACACACTCAGACGCAGACCTGGTGTATCTCTCTGAACCTGCAGGCCCCCTTCCCTGCGGGTCCTCTGCCGTGTCTGCAGGTGTCCTGCTTCCGCCCAGCAGCCCGTGGTCACAGGGGGGCTACGTGTCAGTGTGTGTCACGCCCCTGCCCTCTAAGACTGTGAAAACACAGGGTCGGAGCCCACCATCCTGGAGTGGGGCCTGGGAATCTGTATTTCTAGTTGTGAGTCGCCCTTGAGAGCCGGGTTATCAGAATCTCTCTTCCCAGCTTGAGTGCATTCCTACTCTGTGCTGTGGTCACTAGGAAGCCCCGTCCTCTCTAGCTAACCTTGGCAGCCAGCATTGACGGAACACCTACTGTGGGCAAGGTGCCGTACTGGGCTTTTCATGTGCAAGGTGATCTCACGGAGTCTCTAACCACGACAGGCACAGAACAGGTCTGTCCCATCTTCCAGATGAACAGACTGAGGCTGGACGGCCCTGCCCTGATGCAAAGACCGTGGGCTGCACTCCGGACTGTTGCGTATCCACTGCCCTATCAGTGGAGCACGTCCCCCAAGTCCTTCCCCACCCCCAGCCCCTGTGGCCCCTCCCATAGCTCTGTGCATGCGGCAGGTGCCCAGTAAATGTTTACTGAAGGGATAAATCTTAATGAGGTTTCAGTGGATTTCCCCATTTTAGTAGGACATAGGATGGAGCCCCATGGAGACATGACCCAGGATACACAGCTGGACAGCAACGATGTGGGAAAATCTGGTCCCTCCTCCAGGGCCTGGAAAACCCCATCCTGCACACGGGCAGCCCACTTCAAGAGCCTTCCTTCTGTCCTAAGGCCGAGCAGGCTCAGGAGGTCCTGTCCAGAGACCGGAGTCCAACAGCGCCGCGGGTAAGCGCTCCCTCCGCGCGTGGGATTCCCGGAGGACAGGCGGACAGTGGCTCCTGGTTCCTCTTCCGTACCCCGAGGTCTCCGCGGCAGAAGCAGAGGTGTGCAGCCTAATCCGCTGTGATTTCGCATGGAAACAGCCCCGTCTGAGAGGAGATCTACTCAGCTACGCTGGGGAAGTCATTCTGTTCATCATCTGATCGACTGTAATTAACTGAGGACAAAAAACGGGCCGGAGAAAGTAGAAACACAAGGGACACGAAGATAGATTGTTAAACCGGGCACTGCGGGAGGCCACGGAGGCCTCCTGGTTCCCTTTTCTACGAGCCTCGGTTAGCGAGCAATGACCCGTCGTAGCATCAGCGGCGTTTTGACTCGCCGGCTTATCGACACTGGCTGGTTTCGTGCCGATGGGCTGACGTGTTCCCGATACAGCCTGGAAAGGGGACGGCGGATGTTCATCTCTGAATGCCTAGGACTAGGACGGCAGATCAATGGGTGTCAAAATACCCACATCCTTTGTGGTAACGGAGCTGTGGGAGCTGGTCTGGCTGCTCTCCTGCCGCAAACAGTCCTCACGGACCAAAGTCTATTTTTAGTACTCATGCAGAGCACCGCCGTACGATGTGCATGCTGCACGAGCCCCTCGCCACGTTCCAAGGGCTGTGCTGCTCCGGATCCCGCCCTGGGCGGCGAAGGACTATCGGTGCAGATAGGACGGTAGGCGTGAGGGACCCCTGCGCGTCTGGAGCCGCAGCCCTGGGCCAGACAGCGGGGCTGTGCTGCCTGGAGGAAACGCCTGGGGGCTGGACGGCAGCTCCTGGTTGTGGTCCCGACGCTGCGCTCTCCTGTGACGGCGGCTGCTCTGCAGAGCCAACCTGGGATGCAGGAAGGCCACTGTCCATGCGAGGACACCATGGGGACACAAGAGAGAGGCACAGCCCTGCTGTTCCACTCACACCTGCTTGGTCTGCTCGGAGCATCTCCATCGTGATGAGAGATGGGGCAGAAGGGGTGCCCTGGAATCTCTCCTCCCTCTACCGCCTTCCTCTTCTGGAATTGAGCTCCTCAGAGAGGGGATGCCACAGCTCCGAGGAACGAGCCAGTGACCTGGACACTGTGACCCGTTAGGTGATTGATTAGGTGACCTCACCTGAGCCAGCCGTGCAGGGACGCCGAGATGCTCAGAGCCCAGAACCAGTTGCGCTTGCTTTTGTGCTTTGCTTGTTTTCATAGGTGGATTTACCTGGAGCGAGTGAGCCACCAGCTGTGCCCGAGGAGGAAGCCCACCTGTGCGGAGGGGGGCGGCAGGGCCCCCTGGCATCTCCGAGCCTGAGACCAGCTGCCGGAGTGAGCTGGCACGCAGTGCCTCAGAACGGCTCCGTGACTGGAGCCAACAGCCCCCACCTGCCCTCTCGTGTGTAATGTGAGCCAGCTGGTGTGAGTTTTCTTGTCACCAGCAATGGGATCGTCCCCGATGCCACCAAATGTACCAAGCTTAGAGCCCAGCTGGAGAGACTTGGAGGCTGTGCCAGTCCTGAGGTCTGGATTTTCACGTGTGATGAGCGAGAGTCGGTTGACCCTGATGTTTCAGACGAGGCCCGTGGGGTTTGGGCCCCGTGGAGCCTGGTGTTGGGCTGCGTGCGTGTGCAGCCTGAGGAGCTGGACCCTCACGGTCCCAGGGGGCGTCTGTGACCCAGGATCTTGGGGGTCTCACTGGACCTGTGAAATACGTCACTGCTTTCTGGGCTGTAGGATTTGGGGTCTGGGTAGAGATTTTGTCCAAGTAGTACCATCATTCCTTAGGAATACCTCTCTGTGCTTTCTGCCATTTTCTGAGACATTCATGCCGTGAGGTGTGATGTCCTGCGTCACTATGATGCTGTCACCATTGCCGATGTCGCCCCTCACTCTTTGGGGGCCGTTGGTTGACCCAGAGGCACATTCTGATGTTGGAATGCTGACTCTCTGTTCAGAAAGCTCTCAGGTCCTTGCAGGGTGTGACAGAAGCCCTCTCCCAGGGCTGGGGTTGGGGGAGGTGTGCCGGCAATGAAAGGAGCTCTACCCAGGGCCCCAGGAGCCTGGATGCCGAACACGCAGGGCCAGGGCAGGCATGACCAGCAGCAGACTCAGAGGGGCAGGCTGTCCTCCCCTGCACACGTGTGAGACACCGCAGGCTTGCTGGGCTCTGAGAGGTCCACTCTGCATGGGCCTGGGACACACAAGATCTGGGGGTAACCAGGAGGGCTCCATGATGTCCAATTTGTGTCAGATCTCTGGGACCGTTGCACGACCAGGCTGTGGGTGTGGAGAGCCCGACAAAGCACCTTCTGTGCCTGCTTCTGGGGGAAGCAGGGTCCAGACGTCCTGCCCGCCTGTGGAGCTCACCGCCTCACCACCACCTGCAGACGGGACGGGGGGCTCCCGCCCATCCTGCGTACCTGAACATGAGGAAGGACGTTTACTGCTCACGGTCACCGGGAGCCTCGGGCAGAGTCTTTTGCAGCCTGGCCTTGTCCTCGTGAATGTCGGACAGTGGCTCTGAGGCTGTATGTCCCCAAAGGCCCCAGTCCCAGCCCCAAACACCAAATCAACCATGTGGTGCGTGATGGGGTCCCTTACAAACACGTCCGCCTTCTGAAGACTAGGCCGTGGGGGGCTGCCCTCTTGGGAGATTTCAGCTTGCACTCTTGTCTTCAGATAACGTGTACCCTGTATGTATCTCACTTGCTGAGAACTGCCTGGTCACCTAATTGAGATTGATTTCCAAAACCGCAGTTGGAAAATTCAGAGAGATTATTTCTGGGGGAAATAACACAAATTCCAATATTCGAGCATTTCATTTTAAAGAAATGCTTCTTTCCCATTTGATCTGCCTCGAAAGTGCAGCCCACAGTGTATCCGGATTTCTGATGATGCCCTCACCAGTTTAGTTTCCTCCGGCGATGCATGCGGACAGCGAGCTGGGGCTCATCATGAATCACACGGGGTCCGCCAGGCCATGCACAGCTGTGGGCGGACGCGGCCTTCGCCCTGTGCAGATGGAAGCGTGGCACTGGGGTGTGGCCGTGCCTGCATGCCTGCATGTGTGTGTGTGTGCTCAGGCCTCCTCCCCACCCCCTCTCTGTCCCCTCCCTGCCCCTTTCCTGCCCCTCCCTGCCTCCTGCCTGTCCCCTGCCTGCACCATGGAGAGCCCTAACCCAGGCTGGCTGGTCGTCATGCTCCTGACCTCTGCTCAGGCCCAGGCCCCGTTCCCACCTGCACTCCTGCCCTGAGCCCCTGTCACCACCAATCTTCTACCCAAGCTTGGGCACAGGCCCTTCACATCCAGTCCTGAAACTCCAGGAGACCCGGGTCTGTGCAGTCAGCCTGGGAGCCTGTAGCCCCAGCACGGTGCACGGACCCAGCCTGCTGCTCTCCTGCCGCCGAGCTCCCTGGGCCTCGAGGCCAGCCCTGGGAGCTTCCACCTGCCTCTCCCTCCAGCCTCCTCTGCCCATGAAGACCTTCCTCCCGCCTTCGCTTTCTCTTGGGTTCCGGGACACACATGGTCCTTATCAGTAGCCAAGAGCCCCGACCCTGGGCAGCCTTTTAGGGACAGCAGGGTGCCCCTTTGTCTCAGCCTCTCCACTGAGAGGGTCCTGGGCCTTTTCCTTTCATAGTTAAAAGGTCCATTTACAACATTTCCTAAATTAAAAATATCTACAGTACAGATTAATTCATCCATTTTTGAAAATGAATAAGCAGATGCAATCAGTTTTATTATTATTATTTTTTGAATTGCATTTTTCCCCATCATGCAGGGAATAAGCTTTCCTCAAGCCAAAGTGTTTTGGCAAAAGCCTCCGGAGGTTGAAATGAAGGAGAAAAAAACAACAAAACTTCTCCCACGGCACCCTTTCCACAATGGCCTCTCAGGGCAGATCTTCCCGTTGCTATGACAACGTCAATCCCAAAGCCACGACCAGCGGCGGGTGCATCGTCAGGAGGGCGAGGCTGCCCGCGAAATCTCCCCCCGCCAAACTTGGGGATGTTCACATGCCCATGTGCCGCATCATCGTGATCTTGTCCTCTCCTGGGTTCTCCTGCGATCTTCCTGTTTACAGCACCGAACACGGCAATGCAGAAATTTCCAGAGATCTTTCCAGCTGAACCAGAGTTTGTCATTAAGATCGACCCGTGTCAGCTCATCTCTGGCACCCAACGATCGAACAGATGATTGGAAAATTTGCGGAAGTCCTCCACGCGTGTTTGGCAAACCTGAGGCTCAACTCTGGAACCGAGAGACTTGGGATCTCCGGCCAGGACTACAGATCCAGGCGGGGTCATGCGGGTGTTTGAGGATGGCAAGAGGGCCGAGTTTCTGCAGGCCATTGGAACAGACGGGACAGCAGAGATCTCCAGGCGGTGAAAGCACAGGACAAGACTCTCGGGGTCGTGAGCCAGGAGGGGACAGCGAATCAAAGCCATGATAGGACACCAGTAAAAGAATCTGTTAGAATGGACAAAATGAAAACTACTGACAGGAGCAAGTGTTGGCAAGGATGGGAAGCACCAGGAACACTCACCTCTTGCTGGCGGGAGCGCAGGATGGGGCATCCACTCTGGGAAGCAGTTTGGTGGTGTCAGGTAAAGTGACCTGGATGATGGCGAGATCGCCCAGGACTCCTACTTCTTGGAACTGGCGTAGACAAATAATGCTCATATAAAACCTGCACATGGAGGTCTATAGCTGTAGTCTTCATGATCGCTCCACAGCAGAAACCTAGAAACAGCCAAGGTATCCTTCAGCGAGCTCCGGCCGGGTGAACCCACGGTGTCCATCTACACAAGACAGGGCTACTTGGCGGTAGGAAGGCTTGAGCCCCTGACGCACACGTCCCAGCACGGTGGATGTCCGCGGTGTTACGGTGAGTGAGGGAGGCCAGACACAAGGCTCCCTACGCACAATACCACGAAATGTGGATCCGTGGTTGCCGTAGATCGAGGCCCACGGGCGTGGAGAGGGCTGGGGCTGCCTTGTGATCAGACTGGGGAGACGGCTGTCAAAGCCACGCATGTGGGGAAGCCATTGAATTGTAAGCTTAAAAATGTGAATTTTCCTGTATGTAAATGAAAAAAAACTAAACTAGAGGACAATGGGGAGAGAACTGTTTCTTGCGGTTTGTTAGATTTCCAACCCCTTGTGTTTAAGCAGAGTGACCAGGATAGACTTCATGCCCGGTAGGAGCCTCCCTGTGTGTGCTTGTAACCACCCCACCAGGCTGTCCAGTGGACCCTGGGATTGTTCAGATGCTGACGTCTAGTAAGGGGTTTGCCCTCGCGATGGAAGCAGAGGTCCCGGCGGACACGTGTGCTCGCCAGGGGGTAGGTGTGCGGTTCTACAATGAACCTTCTGGCATGGAGGCTCTAGGGAGGAGGAAAACAGGCCGAGACAAGTGCCCAAGGCAGTGTGGGTGGGCTCCTCCAGGTTAGAAGCCAGGGTTGCAAAATCCACCTATAAAATTTAAAAAAAAAAATGTAAACTGAAATTGTGATTAACCAGAGCCAGGCCATTTAGAATATCTAATGAAGCAGACTGTGTTTTTCTCTTTGTTTTCTGCTGCCCTTTATTGAGAGACTAGAAAGTGATAGGAGTTTTATAAACCAGTGAGGATTTCAGCCCTAAGTCACAGAAAGACTTAGTAACCTGAAACGAGAGGGAACGTTCTGGAGATTTCAGGAGGGCCGACTTAGGGGTCAGTGGTGTACTTCTGGACAAGACTCTCCTGCATCTTTCCTCCCCGCCATCCTGTCAGCTTCAGTTCCCAGATCTGACGTCTCCTTCTCCGGCATCTCCCTAGGGCGGAAAGAGGGAAGAGTGTTGTGCCTCCTTTTAAGAGGTAGGAAACCGTCTCCAGGAGCCCCTCCACTGACTGCCCTTCGTGCCTCAATCCTGATCGGTGTGGTCGCATGCCGATTGTTTCAGGAACACCTGCACCGATCACTGCCAAGAGGACAGGCTCAACTGGTCCAGATTCACTGCCCTCCTGGGGCTGGAGAGTGGCCCCAGCTCTTCTAACTGATGTGGTCACTTGATGCATGAACAAAATGGGTAGAGGAAGAGAAGGGGGCATGCCTGCATCCACATGACTGGCCAACTTCTTTGGGGGTCTTTACAAAGTCAACTTCATAGACTCTTTTTGGTCCTTAATTTGACAGATTGTCATCGAGCTTCAGATTAAAATGGGCAAGGGACCGCTGACTTCGTTTCAGATGAGAAGTGCCCGACAGCCATACGGTCTTGAGGGGAAGGTGTTTGCAGGGAGGTGGGCACCGGCGACAAGGGGAGGGGAGGCTGGCCAGCCCGGAGAGCCACCTGTCAGCAGAAATAAAGACCAGCCCAGAGAGGTTCGGCCATGTTCGTTCTGTGGCTCTTCCTGAGACAGATGGATGCTTCTGTATTTAGAAATGCGCTTAACAATGGGGATTTTCATAGCAACCAGGAAAACGTTTGCCAATTACTTTTCAGTTAACTCTAATCATTCATTCATTTACTTAACTGGAACATCTTGCCCAAGCCCAGCAGTTAATTGAGACTTTCCGTTGTGGTTCTTGCAAAGCGAGTGAAGAAAATGAGAGAGAGAGAGGAGACCACACGGCCCGAGGGACTCAGAGGGAACGGATGCCGGGGCGGTGGGGGCCGTTCCGGCAGGGGCCGTTCCGGCAGGGACAGGTGCTCGAAGGCGCCGACTCATCCTTTCAACAAGTGGTTTTGACTTTTTCCTTCGCTGAAGGCTGTGCGCTGGGTCCTTCTGGGAGATAGAAAGCTGAGGAACCAACCCCTGGTTAACAGTGTAATCTAGCAGGAGGGATAATGCAAGCACACATGGCATTTGTCTTCGGTATTTGTGACGGTGGCTGAAATCCTGAGAAACTACGGCCGGCGGGTTCACAGCACCGAGAGAGCATCCCTGCTGGGCGGGGGCTCCGGGTGCACAGTCCCTCTGACTAACGCCCCGGGGCTGGCGTGTGCGGGTTTCTGGACGTTTCCTGGATGGAGGGATTGGAGAATCAGACTGGCTACAAGAAGGAGTAAGTCAACCGTGGGTGACCTTTTGTAACCCAGGCTGTGTTCGATCATGAAATAGGCCACTCACAAATTTGCTTGCCGGCCGGCTACAGCGGCTGCTCATGGGAAGCACCCATCCCCCCCAACACACGCGCGTCTCGCTCACCTGGGCTCGCTGTGCATGCAGGTGTCATCACGGACTGTGGTAAGGACATGCATGGGCTTTGCCTTCAAAACAAGGAAAGATCTCTGAGGGGTAGCCTGAAGGCCGAGGGGGTGTCACCCAGAAGAAGCACCTTCAGCTTTTCTGGAAAATTCTTGAGCTATTAGGACATCCCACACTGAAATATCACTTGGCCGCACCCCTGGCTGGGAACGAGCCAGGCCAGACCCCCCAGAATCAGCTGGCAGGGGGAAGCTTCCTCACCGTGTCCTGTCTGACGGGCTCCTGATTGCTCTTGACTAGCGGGCCACATAAAACTCTCCCATTCTGAGTTTCACTTTGGATTTAATTAAAAACACCAAGGTCATTCACCAACTACTCCAGTTAGTTCGGAGGACTGTTCAATTTTTATGGAATCCCATTAAAGTTCACTGCGGATATGTTAAAAATGTTAACTGTGCTACAGAAAGTTTTCAAACACCTCGTATGACTTTTGCCTGTGGAGCAAGGGCAGTGGGACCTTCCCCTGTGACTCAGACTGAAACGGGAGCGGAGAGAGTCTGGTGGTGGGATCCCACCGACTTCCAGGAGGTTGGCGATTCCCCGGGAGACCCCAGATCCCGGCCCCCGCTGCCCTGACTCCACGCTAAGCCTGAGAACCCTACAGACAGGCAGGCAGGATCTCGGGCGCTGGGGCCACCTGCGCTGCTCCACACACCTGCTCACAGGTGACCGCAGGACCCTTGAGGTCTGGCCCGCCTGGGTGCAGCGGTGCTCTGGGAGTAAAGCCTCCTCCAGGTTTTGAAGACTTCGCGCAGGTTGCTGGCTCATTAGTATTTCTGTATTGATTATATGCTGAAGGGATAGCCTTCCGGATATATTGGGTTAGATGCAATACATTATTAAAATTGATATTGTCTGTTCCTTTTTGCTGTTTTCCTGTGGCCAGAAGAAAATTAATCTCACATTGCATTGCAGCTGTGGGGGAGAATGGGCCCACAGCTTGTCCCACGTTCCCGGCTTCCCCTCCCGCTCTAGCCGGAGACTGTCCGGGTCGGAGCGGGCAGGAGGTCTGCTGTCCCCGAGGATGCTTCTCTGGGATTCCTCTGCGTCCCTGTGTGGGGGTTCCGGGAAAGAACCAGCCAGAAGTCCTCCTCGCCCACGGCCCAGCCCATGTCTGTCCATCTCCCCACCGACAGCGCCCTTGGCCTCTTGTAGCCAGGAGTGGACCTGGCCTTCCGGGAACAGAAGGGGTCAGCTCCGACCTGCCCACTGTTCAGTCAGCGTCACCAGTTCTATCATCATCCAGGTGAGACCCGGAGCCCGAGCTCTAGGAGTCTGACCCCAGCCTGATCTCTTGATTTTTAGGGAGATGATAGGTGAGACTGCCTCCCTGATGAGAACCTCGTTTATTTGCATCTTCTTGCATTCTCTGCGCACTCCCAGCCCCCCTGCGGCAGGTCCCGTGCTGGTCACCCCCTCCGAAGGCCATGCCTCCTGGGCAAACGGCAAGAGCCCCTTGTGAGTGTCCCATACCGACTTTTACCACTTCTTTCCTTTTTTTGTCTTTTTCAAGATGGCAAGCGAGGGCTGCCACAGCAGCGCTCCCTCACCCCGATCTTTCGGGGTTCATGTCTCCCAGGCCCTCTCAAGCCCTCTTCAGTCTCTGCCCTGCTTCTGAGAGCGGGCTCGGGGCGGCCGTGCTCAGAGGTGTGGGCCCCCGCGCCCTCCGAAGAGTACCCGCTGGGCCAGCAGCACCACTCAGGGCCTCTCACGCGCTGGCCCAGTGGCCCGGTGGAGCACTGGCTCCCGGGGGCCACTCCTCAAGGGCAGGGGAGCGGTGTTACCCAACAGGTGGAGGAGGGGCCGGCACCAGAGGGAAGCAGAAACAGTCAGGGGAGGGACAGACGACAGAGCTGTCGTTTGGGGACTCAGATCCCCATCCACTGTCTGGCTCCCTGCGCCCTGCACTAGCCGTGGGCAGCCAGGGTGGCTATGTAACTCGAGGTCCCATGTGGCTCTTGGCTGGTCAGCAACCCTGCCCCCCTCCCCACCCTCCAGCTGCCACCGGGGTCTTGCGTCCAACACACTCTGGGGGTTCCTAGTTCCTTCTTCTGCAGAGTCAAGGCTAGTGTTGTCACTAATTGTCCTGCAGCCAAAGCGGCTGTGTCTGGAGAAACCCATCCACCAGGGACCCTGAGCAGTGACCCTTGCTGGGACCCCCGAGAGCACAGCCTGCCAGGCCCCCCTCTCCCGTGAGGGGGCCATCAGGCAGGCCCGCCAGTGTCTGGGGTGCAAAGCATCTTCCCCCGGCTCTGCGGGGCTCGGGGCCCATCCTGTAGGCTGGCTGCGCCCCGGTGTGAGCTTGGCTGGGACGGAGTCCTGTGTGGGCTCAGCGCCCGTCCCCGCTGCCTGGGCCCAGCTCTACGGCCACTCGGCTGTGCTGGCCGATGGCGGATGCTCTCAGCCCCAGCCACACTAGCACGTCCGAGAGCCTGAGAAGCCGGGGGCCGGGGGCGTGGAGTGGGGGGTGAGCTGCGTCAAGGAGCCGCTGAGCCCATGGGTGTGGGACGCACCGAGCGTCACCTTCCTGGTAGCCAGTGCTGAGCATCCGTCTGCTCCCGGACAAGCCGTCGGGCTCGCCAGGCCTCAGGTTCCAATGTGGGGTGGGGGTGGCGACTGTCCTCCCCCGAGGGGTGTCGAGGGAGGGAAGTGGGCAGCAGGCCCTGGGTGGGCGCAGAGCCCTCTGCTGTCCTTGCGGCAGAGCACGTGGATGGTGGCGCGCCCCTGTAACGGCGACGCTCGGCTTCCCGAGAGCAGTTAACCACATTCTTGATTGCCTGCTGTGCTCCGGAGCTGTGCTCCCCTAACGGTCCCCATCGTGGTTCGGATGTCGCATCAGAACCCTTGCTGGGCTCGGTAAGCTGAGAGGTTGAGTCCTCGGGGAGCTCCACTTTCCCGGCCACCCCTGCCCCAGGGCCCCGGAGCTCCACGTGTCTGCCACAAGTCACACAGCTCACAGGGCTGGGTCTCCACTGTGCTCTCCTGCTCACCACCTTGGAGCACTGGACGCAGGGCTGTCCTGTCTGTGCCTGGGGCAGGATGCGTGGTAGCATTCCTGGCCTCTGGTGAGCTGTGGCAACCAAAGAGGTCTCCGGGTGAAGCTACAAGTCACCTGGGAGTGAGTCCCCTGGGAGCAAAGTCCGCCCCCCACCCCCAGAGAAGCTCCAGTCTGGCTGGTTCGAAGGCATCACACTTTCTCACTCCTGCAGCAATCAACCGCAGTGCTGGGGGCCCCACCCCCTCTACTTTACCAACTGGGTCAAGCGAGGCCACCAAGGACCCTGAGCTCAGGCCACACCCGCGGAGCTGTGGTCTCACTTGGCCCCATGCCTCCCTCCCCACTGAACCTGGAGGTGTTGGGAAAGACCTCTGGCCCCGCTTCTGCCCCAAGCTGCTGTCCTGGATCCCACTGCAGGGGACCAAGCTCATCGTCTCAGGGGAAGGGACCTGCACTTGCCGTGATTGATGTGACCAAGGGCCAGTCCAGGCTGCCCCATGTCAGGTGCAGCCGGGATCAGGGATCCTGGGAGCCAGGCAGGAGCGGAGGGAGGCGCCCGCCAGCTCCATACACAGCCCTGTGTCTCCAGTGCTTGCCCATCTGCACTTGCTTTCAACTCCATTTCAGTCTGGGGGCCAAAGTAAAACATTTTTTTTTCCCTAAAAATAACGAAAGCTTGGTCGCACTGAAAAGAGCCATTTGCGTGTTTACTGTTGAGACCACATGGAAATTAAAGTTCTATCAATTAGAACCCAGAAACCCTCCTTCAATGTAAACACCCACATGCAATTTACTCTGTCTGAGAATGTGTACACACACAGTACCAAGCGGAATTAAACGATCATTAGCGACAGACCGCTGAGGCTTGCAGGCTGGGGCCTCTTCCGGCTAAAGACGCAGCCGAACAGTCAAGAGTACCTGCCAGTCCTTGCTCTCGCACCTGCTCGGTCGCTCGCGCTGTTCCCGTATCCACACGGCAGTGCTGGGGTCCCCGCTGGCCGCGAGCTGGAGTCAGGGCCCGGCCGAGGGCCCCTCCCCAGCCTGACGGGACCTGCCCCGACCAGAGGTGGGAACCCCCGGGGCTCAGCTCTGCAGAGGGGACTTGAAGCTCCTGCCCCCCCACCCCCGCCATGCCCGCCTCCTGCCCCCAGCCTCCCCTGCTGCCTCTCCAAACCCCCCGGGCTTGCGGGGCCCCCCAGGCCAGCGTTCTCCCGCGTCGGACCCCGTGCTCTCCATCAGACCGCGACACTCCCCTTCGTAGCGTACACAGCACTTGCAGGCTCACATGTTTTCCCTCCAGCCACGTCCCCAGCACGAGGTCTGACACAGGCACGCCTCATGCTCCTTTTCATTCAGGCATCAGACAAGGCCGTTAATACACCTGTTACTGATCGGCCAGCTTCCTTCTCTCCGTACTGAACTGAGTGGGGTGGTCGACCAGGATCAGTGGGCGATAAATGTATTCGTGGACAGCTCCCCGAAATGGAAGAAAGGGTCCTGGTGTGGGTGACGGCTAAGGGATGGGGCCAGGCTACTTCACCAAGGCGGTCAGCACAGTGGCCTCAGCTGGGCTGCAGGGGGCTGGGGGGCTCTGGGGAACCGTGAGAGCTGGAAGGGCACCCAGGACTGCTCAGCAGGGGCCAGGGACCTGCGGAGTCTGACCCTGAGGTCCTGCACCTGCCTCCTTCATCCCAGGGAGCACCCTGCCGGCCTTCCTGCAGATCGGGGAGTGGGGCTGAGGGGAGGTAAGCCCCCGAGCAAGATGGCCTGGTTCTGCCGTCCGTGCTCGGGGTGGCCGCAGGGCTCAGCCCTAGTTTCTTCCTCAAAACTGCCCAGTCCCACTCTGTCCTGTGTGAACAGATGGTGTCCTCTCTGACACTCACAGTGAGGGGCAGGAAGTTTTCCTGGGGGCACATGTGGTCTCAGAGTTCTTATGTCCAATGGGTGTCGTGCTATTACCCCAAGGGATTTCTGTAAAGATCTGGTGAGATGTTGATGAGCTCCTGGAAAATGAGCCGAGGAAGGACCCAGGCTGGGTGCTTAGGAAAGCATGTGTCTTTCTGGTTTTTGGAACCTGGGGAGGGAGCGGGGTCCCGAGCTTCAGCAGATGGACAGGCTGACACCCCCCACGCAGGTGCATCCCCACACCCCCCAACCCGCCACGGCGGCCGGCACCACGCAGAACCAGGGACAGGCCCTCCTGCTCCTGCTTTCTCCCGGCAGCCTGGCCAGGTGGGGTGGGGGGACTCTATTTATTTTTTAATTTGAGTGAGCCGTACCCACTTTCTGACCTGCCTTCCAGGGGGCCATCGCTCTTTTTTTGAGCATTATTTTGATAAACAAACGAAAGGCCTTTCCAGACAAGTAATTCCCCTGTTTATAGATTTGTCCTGTCAGGATCTTTTATGCAGACATACATTTTATGGTAAAACTTCGATCTTGCCTTTTATGACAATAAATAAGGCTTTGTGCCTTTTCGGTGTCCCCGCGTCCAGCTCCTGGCCTCGTGTCTCCCAGCGGGCCCGCCCCTTCATGTCTCCTGCTCCCAGTTTTCTGTTTCTGAAAGATGACAGGGAGATGGCCAGCTGGAAACCAGCATCTCAAATCGCCAATTAAGTTCCACGTGTGCCTTCCGTACCATGTCCTCTCTGGCCTGAGCGGAAGAGCAGCAGCGCCTTGACTGGAAGATCACACCGACTTTGCAGCCCAGGCCCCCCTTCTGCCCATCCCCATGTCCCCCCAGCTCGGGGGCCCTGGAGGCTCCAAGGGCAGGTCGTGCCCTCCGAGTTTCCCGGAGAAATACATTATGGCAGAGCAGGAGACAGACCACACCCCGTCCGGGTCCCCGTGTTCTGGAACGGGGTCTTTTCCCACTGAGCTGAGCAGGATCATCTCTGGCAGAGCCCAGGATTCCTGCTTTCTGAGGCCCCGCGTTTCTCCCACTGCTGAGGTGTGGGGAAGCGAAGCACAGACCCCTCCTGAAGGACCAAGTCAAGGCTCCCGAGGTCTGGGGAGGGGCTCGCTGGGAGCTGGACCTGCTCACCGTCAGACGCGGATCCACGGGGCCGCAGGGTGCCAAGGGGACCCATAAACTGGATGGGCCACCGCTCCCTCTGGAGCTCATTCACATCAACCACAAGGGATAACAATCCAGGCCAGTGGACCAGTGACCCTATTCAAGCTAACGGAGGACTCCCTGGAGGAGGCAGCCGACCACCCTCAGGCCAGGGAAGACATGGTCTGGGTTAACCTCCCTGCGGAGCAGTTTCGGGGCTCGGGGTCACTGCTGTTGACTGGTCCCCTGAGAACACTCTGGGCCAGAAGCACCTTCTTTGTCTCGTCACCTGTCTCAGAATGCGTGGCTCCCCAGACGGATGGGTCGCTCGCCGTGATAGTAAAACGAACAATTTGTCGTAGATTATTTGAAGGCAAATTACTTTAACTGTAAGAAATAAAAAGACAAATTGGCAATTGGACTTTGTGTGAGAACTAAGTGGGTAGTTTGCATTGGCGAGGGCGTCAGGAAGACAGCGTCCTGGGGGAGAAAAGGATGAAGCAGGGTCGGGCGCACACTCTTGTCATTTCGGGGCCTCTAAGCTGAGCTCCGGAAGAGGATCCCGGGCTAGGGGTCTGGGCTTCTTTTTGCAAAGCTCCTTTGCCGAGCCGTTTCCCAGAGACAATAACCAGGTTTCATACCTGGATTAGCCCGGGACCGGAAGAGCATTGTCAACAACGGAACTGATTTTTACACTACAATTTTTAGTGGGACAAATATTGATGTTGTCCAGAATAACTCTTTCTTGGGCCGTATCTGGTTCCTTGGAGTTCTCTCAATGGAGACTGTGGTTCTATTAGTTCCAATTTTGCAGGGTGAGCCCGAGAAGCAATTGCCTCTTCAAACTACCAAGCTCTCCTGGGATTGAAGGCGCCCGCCAGGGCTCACGGAGAGCCAGGTGCATCCATGGCTGAGGACTCTCCTGAAGGGTATTCTGCTGGGTGGGAAAGAGGCTCGGAATTCCCACCGATCTCTGTGATGAGAAGCTTCACTAGAACCATGTCAGGCAGCCTCTCAAGGACCTGGGACAGTGCTGCCCCTCCTGCCCCTACACCTCCATTCTTTCTTAAACAAATATTTTTTCTTAATTTTACACTCAGCTTGGTGCTGAAGGGTTTGCTGAGCTCGCCAGCCTCGTGTGGTTCATGGTTGAGCAGAGAGATGGGATTTCTGGACACACATATCGGGAGGAGGGCTGAGATGCCCCCGTCATGGCAACAGGCCCAGTGCATGGGGGGGGCGGTGCTGGACGGGACAATGGCATCCTGCTGGTCACCCCCAGCCCCAGCGTCATGCTTGGTCGCTGCCAACACCGCGTTCCAGAAGAATACTGCAGTCACCAGTGCTTTCAGACAGAAGGAGAATTTCCATCTTTTTAAAGAAAGTGTTTTGATCAGGGCGCCTGGGTGGCTCAGTCTGTTAAATGTCTGACTCTTGATTTTGGCTCAGGTCAAGATTTCAGGGCTGTAGGACCAAGCCCCAGGTCAGGGTCCATACCCAGCGTGGCGTCTGGAGTCTGCTTGTCCCTCTCCCTCTGCTCGTACCTCTGCTCCTCTTTCGGCTCCTCCCCCGGCTCACGTTCTCTCTCTCCCTCGCTCCCAAATAAATAAATAAATAAAATCTTTTAAGAAAAAGTGTTTTGCTCGAGAGTCTTTGGGAGTGTAAACTGAGGAAGGCAGGTGTGTTGCTGCAGGACTTCCCGGAGCCTGTGCAGCGAGAACCTCCATGGAGGGCACAGAGGTAGCATTTCCCGAGGGAGGTCATTCACCAAGAAGCCTGTTTTGCTGTGACGGTCAGTCTAGGGGACCAATGCCCCTCTTCTGCAGCACCCCGGCTCTGGGTCGACGCCTCCAGTGACAGCAGTGCCCCGTGTGCCAATGTCACCCTGTCAAATTCATGCTAATGTTCCTTTTCCCTACATCGACCTGAATGTTGCTTCCCTGAAGCATCCTGCACCAGCCCCCTTCTGCATCCTAAAGACTTGTCCTACTTTTTCCCAGAGACTTTCTTGCAGAGTACATCCCCTTTCTCCTACGGCTCCTTGTAACGTGACCTAAGCCCCCTCACTACCCTGGTCCTGCCACATAGGACACTGGTCAGTTTGTGGCACCACGAGGACCGACTTGTGTGGACATCTGTGGCGTGTTCTTGGGAAATTCAGCAAGCACTCCATCCCACTGGCCCATCACCTCCAGCTTTTCCAAGCTTAGGCTTCTGTTAGTGCAGCCCAACACCCATTAAATCATTTCCTGGCAGCTGCATCGCACTGGAGACTTGGATAAAGCTCCGGAGATGCTTCTCCAACACCGATCGTCAGCCACGAATTCTTTTTTTACTTTTGGCTGGCGGGGATTTTTCAGGCTTAGACTCAGACCCGTTTCTGTTCTTCCCAGGCTGGCACCACCCCTGCCCCCAACAGAGCCCAGTTTTGGTCCCATGGCTCCCTCCCTCCGCCCTCCTGCCTCCCCCACCGCCCCGAAGCCCGGTGGCTCTGGGCTCTCAGTGCACTCACCTGTGGAGCCTTTCCCAGAAGCACGTGCAGATGGCCCCCTAGTGTGTCTGCAGGACTCTGTCCCCAACACCTCATAGCACGTGCTCTAGAAAAGGCATCCCACCAATCAGTTGTCACATAGTGTCACGGGTTGCACGGTGGCACCTGGGTCCCCAGGGGACATCTGGAAATGTCTGGAGACATTTATAGTTGTCACAATGGAGGAGGTGGTGCTGCGATCTCGTCGAGGCCAGGGACACTGCTAAACACTGTGTAACTCCGAGGATAGCCCGGCACAAAGAGCTACCTTCCCCTAAATGCCGGGAGTGGTGAGTGAAGGAAGCCGGCTGCAGAGGGCCGTGGGTCTTACGTCCACACTGCCCTGGGAGGCCACAGGGAGCTTGGTGTGCCTGGACCACAGGGGGCCGGGGCCTTGTGGCAGGGGAAGGGGCTGCAGGGGACCAGGGCAGGGGCAGCATGGGGTGGGGGGCATGGCCCATCCACAGATGAGGCTTGAGGGTAGGAGCTGATGGCACAAGAGCCTTAGCTGGTGCTAACCTCTGGGTGTGGGGGGTGGGGACAGTCCAGGGAGGCTGGGCTGCTGGGGGGCCCTGGGGCTTGGACAGCGGGTTTGCCTCCGGGTATATGATGGGCATGCTGCCTGCACGTCCGCCCAGGCAGCAGCCAGAGGGCGCAGGGGCTGTGTGTGCACGCGCCTTCCACCTGCCATGAGCGCCGCGCAGCAGCTAGGGCTGCCTTCCACGTCCCCGAGACGCCCACGAATCCAGGGCTGAGCCGTGGAGCCCCTCCGGCCCGCGAGGGCCTTTCCAGCCATGCGATCAGATTTGAACGAGCAGAGAAGCCGTCTTCAGGGCACACAGCGGCAGCTGTGAGGCTGGGGGCCGCCAGGGCCTGCAAGCGGGTGGGGTGCTGCTCCTGTGTCCTCTGGCTGGTTTCTCTTCCTGCAGGCGCTGCGGGCTTGGATGACTCTGGGCTCCTTGCCGTGCTCCCGGCCCCCGCCTCGCCACCCACAGCTTCACAGGCCTTTCAGCGGCAGGTTTTTGGTTGGATCTTGTGCAAGCTTCATTCTCATGGAAGAGAGGAGAACCCCCTGGACCCCCCAGACCTTGGCGTTGGTGACAGGGACGGAGCGGGCGGTCTGCTTTTGGTGCGATCTCTGGGATCGGCAGCCAGGGAGAAAGACTCTGTGTCTCCGTCGGTCTCGGGTGACCTTGCCGCGGGAGCACCAAGAGGACGTGGAATGCCGTGTCCTGGGCACCACCCGCGATGGGGGGCTGTCAGGCATGCAGTCTCCCCAGCAAACATCTGCAGGGCCTCTGGTGCACAACCAGCTTCTTATCTCCAAGTTCAAACCTGCCTGGGACCTCCATCCCTGGGGCCCGGGGCACCTAGCTTTCCCTGAGTGCCGTTTCCTGATCCCCAGCGCGGTACGGGGGCCCCTCCTGCTGGCTCCCCCAGCACAGCTGTCGTGGTGTCTGTCGTGACCCCCTCTGTCCTCAGTCCAGGAGGGTGGCCGTTGGGGGTCTGTCCCGATGACGCCGCATTTCCTCCTTCAAGTCTGGCCTGTTGGAGGAACCTGACCCACACGAGACAAGTGAATTCATACAACCAACATGCACGAACCATGCTGGCAGCCGAGGCCTCCCCCATGCAAGCTGGGCCGCCCAGGAAGGCCCGGTGTTGTGGTCACTGGGTACGATGGGCCCCCAGCTCCGTCCTGGACGCGGCCCCTCAGCCATGGGCGCGACTCCCACCAAAGTCACATGCCCCGTCAGCTCACGCAAGGCCTGGAATGGATGACAACGTAGGCTGACACTTGGAGAGAGGAGAGGGGACAGAGCAGAGGGAGGGAGGCTGTGTGGCTGCAGGCCGGCCTTGGAGCTGAACAGAGGAGCACGGGGGCCCCGACCACCGAGCTTCTGGCAGCTGTAATGCACGGTTTCTGTTGTTAGGCAAGAGAAGACATTCATGGAGACCAAGTATTCCCAGGACTCAACTCAAACAAGAGGGGCCCCTCCTGTGCGTGGGATTAGGGGCCTGGGAGAAAGCCAGGGTCCTGGCAGGTGGGCGCTTGGCTGTAGAGGGTGTCAGAAATAACCCTTTCAGCCCTGCACAGCTGCACAGAGTGCGGGCCTCTGGGTTTGTACATTCTGGGAGCTATCTGTTGGTTTGCAATTGGAAGCAGGTGTCCGGGGCCTGGAGCACACTTGGCACTTGCTAGGTGCTCAGGAAATACGTCCCGAATGAGGGAAACGAAGGCATTCATCACAGCAGAGCCCCAGCCCTGACCCGGAGAACCGACCACGTGACTTTGTCCACAAGGACTTTCAGTATCTATGGAAGGACACTACAGCCGTGGCTGGGTGACCGTGAGGACAGGTGGGGATCCTTCCAGTAAAGGCTGCATCCCAGCCAGCCCTGTGGCTATCCTGCACCAGGCATGGTAGCTGGTGGCCTCGGGGTGCCGTGATACGGGGCACAACAGGGCAGCCTCTGCAACAAACACGGATCTCTCACAGCCTGGAGGCTGGAGGTCCTCGATCAAGGTGTCGGCCGGGTTGTTTCTCCTCCGCATGTAGACGGCCGTCTGCCCTCCCTCCTCCGCGATCGTCCCTCTGTGGGTGTCTGTGTCCTGATCCCCTCTGGTAAGGACACTGGTCATATTGCATTAGGGCCCACACTCGTGACCTCATCGAACTCCATCACCTCTTCACGCACCCCATCTCCACATCCGGCAGATTCCGGTGGGGCCGGGGGCGAGGATTTCCGTGCATGGACTTGGGGGTACTCATCGGCTCACAGCTGTGCTTGAGGGGAGCCATTTTCAGTCCTCCGATCACACTCAGCGCGAGCGCGGGTGCCGCTGTGGCTGACGGAACTCGTGAGTGTTGTGCAGCTGGGCCGGGTCCTCTCGGCGTCAGAGCGAGGCTCCGACTCCCATGTGCCGGCTCAGCTGGGGCCTGAGCTCCTGCTCAGGGCACCAGCCCACTTGCCAGCGATAGGACCCCTCCCTCCCCACTCCTGCTTTGTGTCCCTGCATCCTGACCTTCAAGACAGGGGGTGTGCTGAGCCAGGGGTGGGCTGTGCCCCTCGGGAGGGTGTCGCCCCTCCTCAGGCGCCCCCCGACTGGGCCGGCCGCCAAATTGTAGGTCTGGGCTCCTTGCTCTCTCCTCCAGGAGAGCCTGGCTGGGCGAGCTGAGGACAGACAGGATTCTTTTCAAGATGCATGAAGGTTGTGTCCCCACCCAGCCCCGTGATGGACTTCGAAGGACGTCGGAATGCCGAGACCCGGGGGCAGCTCCTTCTGCCCGAGCGGGGTGCTCCGGACTGAGCCGAGCAGAAGCAGATGTCATCCCCTCCTGTATTAGCTTCCGTGTAGACAGTCTTTCCTTCTCAGACTCTGGTGTGATTTACTGACCTGAATGTATGCACGCGAGCACCCAGGCTCGGTGCTGTCTCTTCTCCTTGAGGAAGAATCAGCTCCGATTTGGCCTTTTGCCCGACCAGGTTTAAACAAACAACCTTGCAGTTCAACCCGCATGTTTTCGACAGGCGACTCCAAGCGGCTGCTCGGGGTGGGGGCGCCGGTCATGTCGTCAGGAAGAGCCCAGGACCCCACCGGGAGCGGGCGTGTCCTGTCCCCGCTGGGGAGGGTGGCGGGCCCACAGCACCTGTGCAGGTGGAGCTGCTTCCCTCCAGGCTGTTTGGGGCAAGTGCGAGCAGGTGCAGAACGAGGCGGGGATTGGACAGCAGGCAGAGGCTTCCGTCTTCAGAAATGAGACAAGAAGAGCACGTTCAGCTTAGAGCAGACAGGAGACGGTAGATAGTAAGCATTGGGGCCGATATTAATAAGACTTACAACGGAAAACCCGTAGAGAAAATAGGCACAATGCGACCTTTCTTTGGAACAGTGACTAAAACGCATGAGTCTCTAGCCAGGCTACCATGTATGGTCACAAGTGACACACGTCAGAAAGAAGGGAGGGGCCGCCACCATGGAGCCCACCGTCCATCAGAGGGTGATACCAGCAAGTCTGCATCCACAAATTTGATAAATCAGATGAAATTGGCCACTCGTTCGTGACACGACTACCAGGACCTACACAGGGATGGAGAGATAACATGGATCTTATATTTATAAAGAAATTGCATCAATAATTAACTTTCCAAGAAAGTAAGCCTCGAGCCATGATGGGTTCATTAGTGAACACTACAAAATACTTTATTAAGAAATGTTACCAATTCTCCACAATCTCTTGTAGACGCAGAGGGAACATCTCCTAACTCCTTCCACGTGGCCAGCATGATCCCAATATCAACACCAGATAAAGACATTGCAAGACAGGAAAATCATCGGCCAGCATCTGTCATGATCACGGACGCAACAATTCTCAACAAAGTGTCAGCAAGTTGAATACCACAACAAATAAAAAGAATTATATGCCGTGACCAAGTGGGATTTATCTCAGGTGTACAATGGTTCGCCATTCAAAACGAATTAATGGTTTTGAAGAAAAATGCAGGAAAAGCATTTGACAACACCCCACAGCCGTTTTTACAAACAAAGTCTGGCCTGGAGTACTCGCCCCATTATCATTTAAGGTTGTGGTTTTAAGTGGCATGTCTATGGCCTTCTATTTTAGAATTCCACCGAGAATCTACCCAGTTCATATTCCCATGGGTTTAAAATTCTGCTGGTGATGAGCGGACTGCCTTCCACCGCATCTCAGAGCTTGCTTCCCTCCAGCGGGTGGAGGGAGGGGTCAAGGACATGAACTCCGGGGCCCCAGCTCTGCAGACTCCGACGGGGTGGGGCTGATGCAAACAGGCATCAAAATAAAGTTCTGTGGATGTGAGATGGAAAACCAAAATCGAAAGTGGGTTCTCAAAACTCATGCACAGTCACCTACAATGATGGGTCTCGGGCACATCTGAGTTTTAACTGTTCCATAGATAAACATAACACCATAGGTAGGTATATTGTCCCGAAACCTGAAATCTTTGCTACGAAGGGTCTTTCCGATTCTTCCACCCCCTGAACAACCCCTGAATGCTGGCAGTGCCCACAGTGCCCACTGTGAGCAGGGATGAGAATGCAGGTGCCAACCTGGGCGGACTAAATTGTTACCATAGTAACAATTTATCATCACATATCATCACACGGATTGCAACAGTTACCACGGATTGTAACAGTTACCACTCGCCGTCCGTGGTGGAAATACGACAGGACACGGATCTAATTAGATAGACACGCACAGGCATTATCGTCGTTTGGAACAGCCCCGAGCACATTTGACCTTGTTTCCTCCTGAGTTAGAAGCGGTGGCCTGGGTCCAAGGCTTCTGTAGGCCCCCGTGCTCACCTGCCTACACCTGTCTCTGCGGTCGGTCCTGGCCTGCCTGGAGGCGCTGCAGGCACATCGTTGACTCTGATTCTAGACCTCCCTTGGCTTCCAGGGGCAGCTTACCGATCAGAAGTCAGAGGAAACTTCTGCCCCCGGACTCACCGCTAGCTGAGCTAGTTGGCTAAAACGATTCTGTCCCTTTCTCCCTCTCTTTCCTCCCCTGACCCTCCTTCTTCCTTTCCCTCCCCCCTCCTCCTATATGGGCCCATAGATCTATATTTTCTCTCTCTGTCTCTTTTTCAACCCTTATCGACATTTTCAACACAAAAGTCCAGAAAGAGAGAGTCAGGCAGAGGTGGCCGGCACGGCTCCCTGGCTCCTGGCTGGCCTTCCTCCCCATGGTCACTGCTGCAGGACGACATGGCCCTGAGTCCCTGATGTCCCAGTCTGAAGGTGATGTTGGCCGTGTGGGAGCCGGGGTTCTGCCTGGGCCCCCTTCGGGGCTGAGCGGCTGTCGGAGGCCGCGGAGCACAGGCAGACCCGGGACTCCATGCGCTCAGGCTCCCCGGAGCCTTGCCCTTTACAGGCAGGGGCTACTTTGTTTTCTCGCTCTTGAACATCCCGCTGCATGGAAACAAGAATGGGGCTTTCAGGGACAGTCCCTTGTCTTTGACTTATAAAGTGGCTAGTGGAGCAGATGCGGCAGGACATCTCACCGAGATGTTAATGTGCATCTCAGTTTTTGCAATTTTCCCTTCTTGCATCTGAAAAAGGAAACCAGCAGCTGCCGGGGTCCCGGCTCTGAACTGATCTCAGTGTTATGACAAACTGGCGTGGTCCTTCCAGCGAGGCCGGGGTGTGCTCCCGGCTAACATGAGCATGAACAAGCTGGGGCCGGTCTCCACCCCCACAGCGAACCCACAACCAGCCCAGTGGCCACCCCCCAGTGGGCGGAGCTTCATCCTCATCCTGACGGTCCCGCCCCCAGACAGGACAGCTGCTTCTGTCCCCAGCCAGAGATCACCCCCCTTTCTGACCACACCCCATCCTGAGGGAGACCCCTTCCTTACGCCCCCCTCGAGCCCCAGCCGCACAGCAGGCTCTTCCTACACTCTCTCACAGCAGCATCCTGGCTCCTCAGGATTGCTGTGTCCTTTGGAAGATGCTCCCAGTAGGTGTGCCTGGGTCCTTGGCTAGTAGGACCCTGACGTCACATAGACATCAGATGGACAAGGGCAAGGACAGGGTTACGGCCATGTATCTCCTCCAGTGACCCCCGCAGGACAGCAAGCAGAACTAGTCTGAGGATTTTTTTTTTTTTCCTGATTCTGCATGGAAGTCTGAGCAGCTTCTCAGGTTCTGTGGTGTTGGCGCTGAGAGGTGACAGGAAGATCATTTGAGGGGAGGAAGGAGGGAAAGGAAGTCAGAAAGAAGAGAGGCAAGGGCAAGGAGGTGGGAGAGAGAGATACAGAAGGAGGGAGGAAGGGCCGCTGGCCTGGGGGTCCTGGGCCATAGCTCAGGGAGAGTCGAGGCAGCTGAGCTTGGGCTGTGTGGGAGGTCCCTGGCTTGGTGGCTCCCATCCTGGGCCAGTGCACCTGTGCATCCATATGGCACAGAGGTGATGGCGCCCAGGATCTCATTGACTCGCTTAGACAGAGAGCACATCCGCCATGGCTAGCCAAGACTGAAGACCAAGGAGGAGGTCTCCAATTTCTTTGCTTTTCCTAAAATCCCTGTGTTCTTTGCAGGACCTGGGGATTGGAGAGAGGCCTGGAAGCGCCTGAGCTTTAATTTGATTAGATTCGCACACATCTGAGTTTGCAAGTTCACGTTCAGCAGGAGGTGGACCCCGTCATGACAGCTGCCGTCTTGCAGAACAGAAACCCAGGCTTTCTTCCACAGCACGAGGAGGCTTGGACTCTTCCTAACTTGTTGACACTGTTTTGACTCAATCATTAAATCTCACACTTCATCCATCTCCTGAGCAAACATTTTGTACCAGACGCGAATGTCTGTGTTTTGCTGGGAGCAAGAATCCTACGTCTGTGGCATGGTTAGCTGTGTTGCTCTTCGTATGGAAGGAAAACAGTCCATCATGGGCTGCTCAACGAGCCTTCCCTGTCAACGAGAGACTCGCCTTGTTAAAAAGAGGCCCCCAGCTCTCTCTCATACCCCCAAACCCCTTGAAAGCTGCAAATTCAGGAATAAAGCCCAACATAGAACTCGAACATGAACTGCCTTACCCAAGGTGGGAATCACTTAGCCCTAAACAAATAATCTTCTCTCTCCTGACAGTTGCATAAACAATGGGATTAAATATGAGGCGGGATACAGGAAGCCTGGGGAGACGGTGCGGGGACGAGCTCGGATTTGTTAACACGAAGCTCTTTGACCGTTTCTGCTCAGCCACTTTGGTCCACAGACGATCACCTTCATAGTTCGGGTGTGATTTTCCTCCTCTTTGCTTGAATTCAGGAAGCAGAGATGGCAAACATGTTTTGATGCGCGGATTTCATTGGTTCTAAGCTAGGCTCACTTTGTGTTCGGCGCGAGCGCGGGAAAGGGCAGCAGAATCCCAGCATGGCGTTTGAGAGATGCCCCGTGAGCTGTCCGTGACCCACAGAGGCTGCCCGGGACCCACAGGGCTCTATCGCAGATGCTGTGTAACACCAGCGAAACAAGCCAACAAAAGATGTTGCAAATCATTCCATGATTCAGTTTTACATAGAATTAAATCCCATGCCTGAAAAGCACATGCATGTTTATCTTTGGGGGAGTGTGGGGGAGAGAGAGAGAGACGAAGAGTGTCAGTGGAGACCCAATGCCTAAGTTAGATTAGAATTTCCTTATGTCCCCATAAATAACTTCTATGCAAGTTAAAAAAAATTTTTTTTTTATAGCCGAGGAATAAATTTACACTTCGGCTTTTTGGTTCTCTCTGAAAATTCATCTCCATAAAAAGAGTAAGCATGTGTATAATATTAAACATGCCATTAAAAGGTATTCAGAATTGCCATTTTGATTCCAAAGCTTTGCCAGAACATGTTGCCCGCCCTCGCCCTCGCCGGAAGCCGAGAAACACCCTTCCCTCCCTCTGTACCATCCCTCCCGCGGCTGCACGCCAGGCCCATTGAGGATTTTATCACTTGCCAAGTTAGAAAGCACAATTTGCTAACATTCAGTTCTTTTGTGTTGTATCCAACTTTGCACCTCAGAAAGCATTATTGGGTTTATGTGTCTGAAAGTGGTTTTCATTATTCATATTTAAATTATGTTCCTTTGAGAAGGAGATAAAGGCTGAAAACTTTTATCAAGAGACAGATGATGTAGGTAGTGAAAAATCTCCGGCTTTTATTATCGACAGTATAAAGCATTCCAGCAGTAACCAAAATACTTAAATAACTTCAAGTCTGAGCATGGCACAGTTAATGACGGGCGTGATGGGAGGGCGGGAGGGCACAAGCCAGCTCTCTTACAACTCTCTTACTTAATCAGGCTGAGCAGATGGCCGGCTCTGGGTCTAAAGATGTTTTGGCCCATTTTGCTCCAGGCCTTTTGGAGAAACCCTCAGGAGTGTCTCTCTCAGGGTCAGGGTGGGCTGCACCTGCCTGGAGGTCACCCAAGCCCAGAACACACATATCAGGGAGAGTGTGATTTTCTTCACAGAAAAGGTTTCCTCCGGGGAAGGGAGGCTCGCGCCAGACAATGCATCCGTGACTGAAAGGGATACCTTCAATTCAGAAAGAACTTGATAAGAAGTAAAAGCAGGTAAATACATCTTTTGAGTCCTTATAAACGTGAGAACTCAGAAGAAATTCTTCTTTAAGAGAATTTTAGAAAATAGTTGAGTTTGTTCCCACAAAAATAAACGACAGAAGAATCTGTTCTGGTAGCTTCGTTTTGGGATGGTGGCTACGTCCGTTGGCTCGTGTTACGTGGAGAGTGTCCTGGATGCCTAGAGTCCTCTCCGGAGCGGTCACAGGACAGAAGCCCCTGCTTTGAGTCCCCGCACGTCGGGGTGCACAGGAGCCCCGTGGTGTCTCGTTAGGTGGAGGCTCTGGCCGGGCCCGTCTGGGGCTGAGTCAAGGGTCGTCTTCCCGACGAGCTCCTGGGTGAAGGGGAACCTCCTGGTCTTCCAACCTCACTTTGGAGAATGAGGTTCTAGGGCGTTGCAAGCAAGATCTCGTAGAGATTCTGGTAGACTCGGTGAGGAAAGCACCACTATCGCTTCTGCTTTTAAAACACAGAAGCTGAGGGTCCGAGAGGGGAGGCAGCCCTCTGTCTGGGGTGACGGGGGCTCCTCCCCCAAAAGATATTAGCAGATGTGATTACATGAAAGATCTCAAGAGGAGATCATCTGGATTAACCAGGTAGATTCTAAATCTAAGAACTAGTGTCCTTTTTAAAATATATAATTGATTGAATATTTACTTTCTGTTTTTTATTTTATTATTGTTATTTTTTTATCATTAACATATAATGTCTTATTTGTTTCAGGGGTGCAGGTCTGTGATTCACCAGTCTTACACAATACGCAGTGGTCAGCACAGCACACGCTCTCGCCAGTGTCCATCCCCCAGCCCCCTCCTCTCCAGTAACCCTCAGCTTGTTTCCTGAGATTAAGGGTCTCTTATGGCTTGTCTCTTTCTCTGGTTTTGTCTTGTTTCATTTTATCCTCTCTTCTGCACATGAGAGAGATCATATGATAATTATCTTTCTCCAATTGGTTTATTTTGCTTAGCATAAACCCTCTAGTTCCACTCATGTCGTTGCAAATGGCAAGATTTCGTTTCTTTTGATGGCTGCATAGTATTCCTGTGTGTGTATGTGTGTGTACACACACACATTCACACATCTTCTTTATCCATTCATCTGTTGATGGACATCTAGGTTCTTCCCATAGTTTGGCTATTGTGGACATTGCTGCTGTGAACACTGGGGTGCATGTGCCCCTTCTGATCACTACGTTTGTATCTTTAGGATAAATACCCAGTAGTGCAATTGCTGGGTCATAAGGTAGCTCTATTTTCAACTTTTTGAGGAACCTCCATGCTGTTTTCCAGAGCAGCTGCACCAGCTTGCATTCCCACCAACAGTGTAGGAGGTTCCCCTTTCTCCACATCCTCGCCAGCATCTGTCATTCCCTGACTTGTTCATTTTAGCCGTTCTGACTGGTGTGAGGTGATATCTCATTGTGGTTTTGATTTGTATTTCCCTGATGCCCAGTGATGTGGAGCACTTTTTCATGTGTTTGTTGTCCATCTGGATGTC
>ML108025.1:0-16199 GCA_003697995.1 Taxidea taxus jeffersonii
CTCAGAACACAAATTCCTTCACTAACATGAAGTGTTTTCTAACATGGAAGTTTTTTTTCTAACATGGAAGTGTTAGCAAGCTCCAGGCTCCCAATTTCACACTTCAGATCAACTGTAAGAAACAAATCAAATAGTAATAAAATGTAAATATTTAAAGAAGGTTGGCTCATAAATATGAGACATACCAGGCAGTCTGTAAACTCCACTCATAGATAACTCTTTTCTCCTTTTGGTGCCTTTGCCCCTAGTATATCTGCCAGACAAAAATAAGTCCTCAGCTGTTTGAGGTATCTAAAAGATCATTTGGGGGTTTGAGGTGGGAAGAAACATTTTCTAAAATTTGAGATCTGTCAGCAAATGTTTGGGGCTATAAAGGCTTTCACAAGAAAGGTTCAGATGTGGGGATGGGTGTAACAGAATGGCTAGAAGTCACAGAGACCTGTCTACATGCCAGGCATGTGCTAAGGTTTTTATAAACATAACTCATTTAGATGTCCATCTAGTAGGCAAGGGCAGTTTCTACCCTGGATTCATAGAGTAGGACATTGAAGTTGAGGGAAGATATGGTTACAGGGTTTTACGGTTAGAAGGTAGCAGACTTGGGACTGTAACCCAGGAAGAAGCCAAACTAGTTGTGGCAGAGAATATGGTTTAAATATTCAGGAGGCTCAGAGTAGAAGAAGGCCATCTTTTTTTTTTTTTTTTTTAAGTTTTTATTTATTTGTCAGAGAGAGAGAGAGCACAGGCAGTGAGGAATGGCAGACAGAGGGAGAAGCGGGCTCCCCGCCAAGCAAGGAGCCAGATTCAGGACTTGATCTCTGAGCTGAAGGCAGATGGTTAACCAACTGAGCCACCCAGGCATCCGAGGAAGGCCTTTTCTTTTCTTTTCTTTCTCTCTTTCTTCCTTTCTAATTAACATATAATGTATTATTTGCTTCAGGGGTACAGGTCTGTAAATCATCAGTCTTACACAATTCACAGTGCTCACCATACCACATACCCTCCAAAGTGTTCATCACCTAGCCACCCTATCCTCCCAGCAATCCTCAGTTTGTTTCCTGAGATTAAGAGTCTGTTACTGTTTTTCTCCCTCCCTGGTCCCATCTTGTTGCATTTTTCCCTCCCTACCCCCTGCCTTGCCTTTCAGATTCCTCATATCAGAGAGATCATATGATAATTGTTTTTCTCTGATTGACTTATTTTGCTTAGTATAATACCCTCTAGTTCCACCCATGTTGTTGCAAATGGCAAGATTTCATTTTTGGTGGCTGCATAGTATTCCAGTGTGTGTGTGTGTGTGTGTGTGTGTGTGTGTGTGTGTGTGTGTATCTCACACCTTTATCCATTCATCTGTTGATGGACATCTAGGTTCTTTCCATAGTTTGGCTATTGTGGACATTGCTGCTATAAACATTCAGGTGCACGTGCCCCTTTGATCACTACATTTGTATCTTTAGAGTAAATACCCAGTAGTGTGATTGCTGGGTCATAGGGTAGCTCTATGTTCAACTTTTTGAGGAACCACCATACTGTTTTCCAGAGTGGCTGCACCAGCTTGCATTCCTACCAACAGTGTAGGAGGGTTCTCCTTTCTCCACATCTTTGCCGACAACTGTTGTTTCCTGACTTGTTCATTTTAGCCATTCTCACTGGTGTGAGGTGGTATCTCATTGTGGTTTTGATTTGTATTTCCGGGATCAAGGAAGGCCATTTCTTTTTTTTTTTTTAAGATTTTATTTATTTATTTGCAAGACAGAGAGAGAGATCACAAGTAGGCAGAGAGGCATGTGGGGGTGGGGGAGGAAGCAGACTCCCCGCCGAGCAGAGAGCCCGATGTGGGGCTCGATCCCAGGACGCTGGGATCATGACCTGAGCTGAAGGCAGAGGTTTAACCCACTGAGCCATCTAGGTGCCCCGGAAGGCCATTTCTTGATGGCAATCCACTTCTCCAGATTTGGGGAATTTTCTGAATCTAAATTATGGTATTCTTCCAGACCTCATCTGCCTTTCTCAGCCAAGTTGCTTCCATTGCCATGAGCTCACTGGTGACTTGTCCAGTGCACAGATTCTTCTGGTCCTTAAAGCCTAATTCTCCAGAGCGCTAAGGCTGAGGAGGGAGGGAGGAAAGGCCCCTGGAAATGAGGCACTTAGAACCCCTTTATATTTCCCCACATTTTCCCAGAGTCAGAGCGCTGAGGCCTTTTGTCCCTTTGCAAGGGACCAGTGTGACCTCTGAAGTGGCAGAGTTGACTATCTACTTAGAAACGATCTTGCTATCTCCCTCACCTTCAGCCCCAGGATCCAATCCATCAGAAAGTCTTCACAGTGCTACCTCTAAAATGTATTCATTCAGAATAGTCCAGTGTTCTCTCTATCCCCTGCTACTACCTCATATAACCAATATCACCTCCAACCTAGATGTCCACAGCACCCTAAGGGCATCCACTTTTACCCACTTCCAAGTTCTTCCCCACAATACTTGAAATGAAATTTAAACTCTTCAATGGCTTTTCACTACGTTTACAAAAAACTCCAGTTACCTGACAGTGGGCTACAAGATGCTGCATAATTTGGTTCCTACCCACCTTCCTAACCTCCCTTCTTGCCACTTGCCACCATGCTTACCATTTCCAGCTATACAGATATACAGACCTTCAAAAGTATTTCTTATTCCTGGTTTTCTCTCTCCTCAGAGCTTAGCCTTCCATGTGAACCTCTCTTTTCTCAGCTCTTCATGACTGCTATAATCCATACCTCATTTCTCAGTTTAAATGCCGCCTCCATAATGAGTCATGCCCATTCTCCCCACCCCCATTCCTCATATTCCTCTGTGGTTCATTGCTTCAAAGCACTTGTGAAAATTTGCTATTTTTTAAAAATATTTATTTTTAAAAAATTATTTATTGCTATTTATTTATTTAGAGAGAGAGAGAGAGCGCACGCACATGTGCGCCTTGAGAGGGGATGGTTAGGGTCAGAGGGAGAAAGAGAATCTCAAGCTGACTCCACACTGAATGCAGAGCCCAAGGTGGGAGTTGATCACAGGACCCTGAGACCATGACATGAGCCAAAATCAAGAGTTCGATGCTTAACTGCCTGAGCTACCCAGGAACCCCATGAAAATTTGCTGTTACTTTAGTGGTTTTTTTCTTGTTCTTTGGCTGCCCCACCCACTAGATGGTAAACTCCATCATGAAAGTTCACTCTGGGATGTATGTGCTTTTTATGTTACATAGCTTAAGTTTTCCACTCTTAGTGCTGTGTGTAATAAGATGTTTTAACTTACTAGGCACTGTAAGAATTATGAAATTTATGGTGCCTCTCATAGACAACTAAATGTAAAAACCATGCTGAAATTAAAATGAAACTTGCATATATTCTGAAGTCAAACCAGCTTCTTTGTAGATTTTCTGATTGCAATATTTTGGAAAAGACCACTGAAATGGAACTTTTCTCATTTCTTTGGTGTCCCTGATTTACTGGTAACCTAAGTCCATGTGTTGTCTACCATTGGGTAATATACAATTGCCCTGGACCTGAAAGGGAAAAACTATTTCATATCTCAATATCAGAGCAAAGGTTTGTATTCTCATGTAAATCTTACTTAATAAATCTGTAATGGAACAGTGGTCACTGTTAGCATTACACCTCTTTTTCTACAGTAAAATCAGTTACTCTTTCATCCCCCCTTTCATTTCTTCTCATCCTACATAGTCTGCCAGCTCCTTAGCTATTGACAAACTCTAACTTCTCAAATAAATTAACAGAAACAAAATACAATGGAAAAAAGTTGTGTGCTTATGTGTGTGTGAGTTGTTGGGGGGAAAGGAGGCAAATTCTTTCAACAAACACGTAAGTGCCCATATGCACAGTACTATGCTAGGTGCTAACATTAAATAAAACATGAGTAACTCACATATTCTTGTACATTTTCTTCCCTTCTCCTGAAACCAATTGTCCCTTCCCTACTCTATTATCCCTCCAGGAATATCTTCCTTGGGCTCCTAAACTCAGTTATATCTTCCCTTTAGATGCTTCCCTTTATATCAGAACTTCCGATGGTTCTTTGTTGTAGCCCTCAACATAATTTAATTACACTTAATTATGTAGTCTGTCTTTCCTTTTAGATTATAATCTCCATGGAGAATGTGTTCATGTTGTCTTATTCACAGCTATATCCCTAGCTCCTAAAACAGTACACAGTAGCAGCTAGCAATAAATATTTGTTAGGTTGGCATAGCAATAAATGAATGAACAGTATATTCCTGACCTCAGAGTACTTACAGTCAAATAGGAAAGAAAAAGCTATTTTCCATTCAGCATCATGAGGGCAGCAATAAAGATGTCATGGGGGACAATGGGAACATCACTTCTTTTTTTTTCTTAATTTTATTTTTTCAGTGTTCCAAGATTCATTGTTTTTGTACCATACCCAGTGCTCCATGCAATATGTGCCCTCCTTAGTACCCACCACCAGGCTCACCTAACCCCCACCTCCTCCCCTCCAAAACCCTCAGTTGAATATCATTTCTAATGCTAATCCTGGTATCTTTGAAGATTTCCCAAAGGAGGTGATGGAGAAATCATTAAGATTGAAGAATTGGGACAGGGAAGGCACAGCCAGAGGAAACAGGGTGAGCAAAGGCCAGTGTGTCTACCTACTATGCAGGCAATCATTCATAAGATACTTGGCCTTAGGAGTATGGAGTTCATGGGAGGGTTCTAATATTTTTGCTTACTGGTAGCATTTTTTTTTTTTAAGATTTTATTTTCCTTTAAGTAATCTCTATACCCAGACTTACAGCTTTGAGATCAAGAGTCACATACTCTACCGACTGGCTAGCAGGTGCCCCATTACTGGTAGTATTGATAAAGGATATTCAGTGAGGTCCAAATGATGTCTTTTTTTCTTAATGAACTCAGAAAGATCCTGAAAACTTACATTTAATGTTCTCTGTGAATACATAATATGTTAATAACCTCTTACAGAGTAGACAAAGAATAAATGTTCACTTCTGACTGTGACTTCTCCCTTTTTGTCCCCTCCTTGGGGGAATTCAAGACATTGGCCTACCTCTGAGATAAACACCTCTAGAAATCCTCATGGTCTGCAGTCATAACAGGTTCTTAGGATAACCTTGAGTTTTTGGAAATATCCAAAATGATATGCATGCATAACCCTAGTTATTTAAAATAGTATTTATCATGATATGAGCTACATATTATTTATTGTTTATTACATGCCAGGTACTTGTTAGTTTTTGCAGCAAAAAGCTTTGATCTTCAGAACAACTCAAATGAAGTAGGTACTGCTAGCATGTCATATAATGAAGAAACTGAGGCATACAGAAATTAAGCAGCTTGCCCAAGGTCATTCAGAAAACAAATGGTGAAGCATGAACTCAATCCAAAAAGTCTGTCTTCAGAGCCTACACTTTGCAGCTTCCTCCCATTATGCTGTGGTTTCTCCTGAAAATTTAATGCTGCTTTTGAAGCCAAGACCCACACCCTGTACTTTTTCAGACATCTCATAAAATCCAGAAGTCAAAATTGGAAAGGTCCTAGAGGAGGTAGACAGTCTGCTTACTGTTAGTACTACTGGAGAAGACATTCTTAGAACAAAATCAGTATTTCTCAAATAACATGATGCATACTACCGGCGATATGCTAGATGACTTTGAATATACATGAGCAAACGTTTCCATTTTCATAACTATGCATATTTAAAATACGTATCAGACATTATGCTAATATGCATTATGCTAATAAGGTACTTTGTGTAATTATCTTAGTTTTTAATTTTGAGAAATATAAAAAATACATAACTGGACAAATACTATTATAACAATAGGTTATATAGACATGATTCAAGGCAGAAATTGTTGATATTTTGTTTATTTACTGGTTTATTCATTGAACAAATATTTATGGAGCACCTAATAGAGGTCAGGAACTGTTCAAAAACAGACAAGCAAACAAAAATCCCTGCCCTTTCATAGCTTACATTCCTAGTGGAGAGAAACAGATAACAAAAAATGTAGAAGCACAAATAAATAGTAGAGCATAATATTAGAAGATGACAAATACCATGGAAAAATAGAGCACGATTAGAGAGGAGATGGCAATGGAGAGAAGGAATGAAATTTGAAAATTCTAAAAAAATTACAAATAAAGTTAGTGTCTCTTTCAGTCTCCCAAAATGTATGGTTTTGCTTTAAGTTCCTTTCTCTGAGGACACTCTCTTTATGATATTTATTTTTATTTATATTCTAGTGAAGGCAGAGACAGGTTTCATTTTAAAATAACAAATAAAGTAGATAAATGGCAAATAATTAAATATTTTTAAAAAACTATTACAAAATGAGGATAACAGTGCTTCATGGATATGGCAGAAGGTGGGAGAGCATTTGAATGACTAAATTGTTTGAACACCAAACTCTGTTTTCTCCCTCAGTTGATTCTGCCTGTGTTGATGGGAGGAGAGAAAACTGGAATGGCTCACCCAACCAAGTTATCTCTTGGCGTGAAAGATAAAATGCTCCCTCACGAGCCGGGTGGGGAGGGTTCTGTCACCCAGACATGTCTGAACTTCTACAACCCACAGCCTTCCTTTCTGTTTACTTAGATGACCATCTCTGCGGAGATAGCAGAAGGTGAAATACAGAGAAGAATACAAAAAAAAAAGCAAGACAACCCATTCCTTCCTGTTGCATGACTACCCTTACGTGATGCTCATGTAGACGTATGCGCAGACTGTGTGGTTGCTTAGTCTCTGGTGGGAGGCAGGAACCACTAGCTGCACAGAGCAGGATGCAGACTTCCCTCAGGAGAGGACCAAGAGGTAAGGCTAAGGATGGTAGTGAGGATGACTGCAGCCCTTTCCTTGACCACCTAATTATCTTCCATTTAGTTTTGCTCGAATAAGGCCCTGGCATCAAGAGTGACCCCATCTAGGAAAAAAAAATCTTACATTTTAATATTAATTATTTAAGAATGAGCAACAGATAATCATAGCTACCATTTATTGAACAGTTACTATGTACTAGACACTGTGTTAATGCTTTACATACACCATTCTGTTCAATTCTCAATTCTCATGAGGAATCCACGAGGTTCTATGATTATTTCCAAAAACATCTGTTCAGAGAAATTAATTATTGTATCAAGTCATATCTATAGTAAATACTGGCAGCAGAAATGGATCCCAGGCTGTCTGACTTTGCAAATTACATTAACCCTATTTGAACTTATAAATAACCCTATGGGTTAAGAACAAAAGGTATCTCCATTCCATGGAGGAGTGGCAGAAAACTGTATGATTAGGGAGGAGCAAATGTTAGTATTAGAAGGGTCAGAGTTTTCATTGTGGTCCTATCATTAATTAGCTGTGTGAATTTGGGAAATTTATCTAAGTCCTTTAAGACTTAGAGTATTCTCGACTGTCCCATTTTAGAAAACCTTTATTCTTTCAGGATCTCTCTGTCTTTGCCATCATCATCACAACACACCAAACACATTATTGTTTTCTCATCTTAAGTTTTTGCCTTGTCTGAATTTGCCATGCTATTTCTTTGATCCCTTGAATTAAGAGGCAGCTACAATGTATTACTACTGCCACTACTACTATAGTAAACATTTATTTGCACGCTTAGTACATGCCAAGTGCTATTAATGCATTATTTCATTTACTCTTTACAACTACTGCATGAGATAAATACTTGTGTTATCTATAATTTATAGTTAGAAACAAAACTCACAAAGAACTCAGAACACTGCTGATTTCATTTTCTTTTTCCTGCCTACCACCCTGACTACCAGCTGGCTTGGGAACACCAAAAAAGCATCCATGAAAATGGCATCCATGAAAATGGCATCCATGAAAATGGCTTATAATTTTTTGCAGGGAATTTAACACTCCAGGAGTTTGATATTAGCAAGTCTTAGAACTATCCACCAACTAGTTGGTGCTCATGAGAACTGTGTGGTTGCTCAAGAAATTTCTGTTCCCTCTGTTCCAGTTTACTTTTCCACAGGGGAGTACCAAATACCTCAAGTCCTGTTCAGAGAGAGAACTGGAAAAACAGTGAGACCAAGTGACTTGAGAAGAACAAGCAGAGAGTAGTGTTAAGGACTCAGACTCTTGAGTTATTGCAGTCCAGCTACTTACTTTGCCTTTTATTTTATAAAGATTTTATTTACTTATTTGACAGACAGAGATCACAAGTAGGCAGAGAGGCAGGCAGAGAGAGGGAAGGGGAAGCAGGCTCCCTGCCTAGCAGAGAGCCTGATGTGGGGCTCAATCCCAGGACTCTGAGATCATGACCTGAGCTGAAGGCAGAGGCTTAACCCACTGAGCCACCCAGGTGCCACTTACTTTGCCTTTTAATAACCTTGAGTGACATTGAGTAAAAGATACTATCAGGGACAAACATATTTGGGGTAATTATAATCTCTGAGTACACAATATGATTTTCTCCATTTGTTATTATTTTTTTCTGATGGCAAATTGTAATACATTTTGTTGGAAAACCACAGTAAGTGCAAAAAATGGCTAAGGTATTTTGTATGTTTAAGTCTTGATTTAGACTACGTTTAAATTATTCTCTTCCTGTGCCTACACACCCTTGCCCCATTTTTAAAGACCCAGAGTCCAGGTAGGAGAGACCAAGAGCATCCCAGAGGGCAGCAGCACAAATTCACTCCCCTCCAGCCCCTGCAGCTCATTTCACCCATCTCCCCTCCCCCTTAGTCTGGTGGTTCACCATTGGTCGTTGCCATGACAACCAGCAGCTGCCAGGACAGGCAGCCTCTACCGCAGCAGGGGTGGGGCTTTGGGGGAGGGGCAGGAGAGGAGGAGCCAGAGGAGGTGTCTGCTGCAAGTTCCTGGCTGCTTCTGAGCTCACCCCATCCTCCGAGAGGGAGGAGGCCAAGTGGTGATGCCGCTGCTCCTGCCGCCTCGACTGCTGATGCTCTAGTGAGGCTGAAAGGGTGGTTCCTCTTTGCACCATCGCCAACCAAAGAGTGAGGGAACAAAATCCCAGCAGCAGTGCTGATGTTGGGTTCAGAGGCTGCATTCCACACGGTCACAAGGAAAATGGATTCAGTTTGCATCTTTCCCTCCTTTCAGCAGCTTCTCCAGGTCTCAGCATGGTAAGTAGGAGACTGTGGGGCTATCTTCCTCGTTTGGCTGCCGGTTAAAGGACTTCTGTGTACATTTGTGGCCAGCACTTGAACAATGACTCCCTCGCAGTAGGAGAGGAAGATGTAGAGACAGAGATGGGGATGGGGAGAGAGGAAGGTTGCCAGGAAGAGAGAAGTAAGAAAGCATCCGCTGTGTTTAAAAAAAAAAAAATGGTGTTCTGATTTTATCTTGAACTGGCTCAGAATGCAGACCGAGCCACTTGGTTTCTTTCCTTCCAAGCTTAGCAGCAGAATCAGGGGGTGGGAAAAGAGCTAACAAGAAATGGGTGTTATTGAAAGGACTCATTTAATTTGCAGCCCTCACATACAGGGTTGGGCCTTCTTCAAAAACCCATTTGGTGCCTCCGAAGCTTCCCGGCCTAATTATGAGGTGATTTTTCTTATTTCCTTCATCGCTAAGAAAAGGTGGCCTCAGAATTTAGCATTCTACTTCATATTCTGATGTACTCTTGTTGAGAAGGCATTTGCTGGATAGAGTTTGATTTTTAGTAGGTAGATGTGATTGTGAACATGCAAATGTGTAGCCTATGGAAATGCATATCATATATACACATGTTTCTTAGCATAAGTAGTGCATTTATGAAATACATTTATATGCATACTGTGCTCTGCAGTCATATTTACGGGTTATAAATGCCCTTGCATGCTTGGAGGTAATTGCATATTTTTGAAACTGTGCTTTTGGTTTATATTATTCACTTGCTTCATTTGGATTAATGTGAGATTTTTTTTCTTGTTTTTGTCCCTTAGTTTCATTGTGACCAATTAGAACAGATGCCTATCATTTAATCTGTATCTTAGTACTAGATGTGAATTCATAGCCTGCCTCTTTTCTTCATTTTAAATTGGCTTTGTGGGGGGTGACTTGAGAGTCCTGAATTTACAATAATGGGAAAGGGAGGTGGCTTGAGATATTATTTTGTGTCCAGCATCTTGCCAAGTAAATGTTGAAACAAATCAGTTTTCTTGAAATTCTACTCCATCCCTTTCATGTTTGTGCCTTGTGTCCAGGAAGCACACATGAGCTGGAAGGTGAAATGCATTCATTTTATTTGATAGTGGTACTTGCTATTTGGTCTTCATTCCTTCAGTATCCAGGCACCATTTTACAATTCTCTCAAATATTGTATTTTGGGTCACTTCTTTAGGTGGTTTAGTAGGAAAGTGGGATTGTTTTGAAAATCTAGGTGTTCCCAAATACCCTAGCTATTTCCAAATTAGCCTGCTTATACAATGAAATGAAACAAGAGAGTGAGCAAAGCTTAGCAAGAGAATGTATGGCAGGTAGCCCGAAATGGGGGGGGCTGTGTAGTTTACAAATGCTTACTAGGATCTGTTTGACCTTTATTATGTCAAGGCTTTAAGGCAGCTCAGGAGACTGAAGATGCCGGAGATGAGTAGGGTACAGGACTCCATTACTACTCAGGAGAATGGATTTAATTGAATTAAAGCCAGAAAAATCCTTGCAGGTAAAAGTGTATTACATTCATCATATGGACTAGTTTTATCCATCGATCTCTTCTCAAACAATATCATTGTTAGTGCAAACATTGTTTTTACATGTAAAGTAACACTTTTTATCTTGATCTTGCATTTTATTTTATTCACTGCCCCTTCTTCATTTAACATTTTTACATGTATTTGAATGAAGTTTATAGTTTTAATTTCTCAGAGAATAAATGTTCCATTTGGTTTATGTATAGGGAGACTTAATGGGAAAAATGGATTTAATATACTCACGGCATATTATATATTATATAGATTCACAACTCTGTAAAGTCATGCTATCATGTGCCTAATTATAACTAAATAAAGTAGAGCAAGGAAAGAAGTACTGGGCTTATATGTCACATAAAATTTTTATAATACACTGCATCCTAAATCTTTTAAATGATAACTTTGACTTTCAAAATTGAAAATTAAGATTTCAGATGTATCTATAATAAGCTTTAAAAAATAAAGACACAATTGACCCTGTTTCATGCAATGAAAGCAGCTATCTGGGCTTTATTTTATTTCCTTTGTGTTGAGTTTTTAGTGGGTTGTTGTCTTATAGGTAAAGTTGGTATAGTTTAGTCAGAGGCCAATGACTGTAGGCTGTCGGCACAGAACTCTCAGTAGTAGCATGTTTTACCTATGTGGTCAGACCCTGATGGGACTCTTAGACCTAGTTTTTGATCCCACAGCTTGAGACAACTATATGGCCTTTACTGAGAGGCCACACAAAAGTCAAGTGTGTTTAAAGACTACAGGTTGTATTCTCTAACAAAGGATAAGGAACCTAGGATTATTTCATTAGGAGAAGGGAAAATTGAGAGATGACAGTCATTTGCTTCAGAAGAGCTGGGGGCTGTTTGGAACCTAAAATATAGTCAATGAGCTTCAACTTCATTAGGGAGAATGAAGATAAGAAATACAGAATATGGGGGCACCTGGGTGGCTCAGTGGGTTAAACCTCTGTATTTGGCTCAGGTCATGATCCCAGGGTCCTAGGACCCAGCCCCACATCGGGCTTTCTGCTCAGCGGGGGAGCCTGCTCCCCCCTCTCTCTCTGCCTGCCTCTCTGCCTACTTGTGATCTCTCTCTCTGTGTCAAATAAATAAATAAAATCTTAAAAAAAAAAAAAAAGAAATACAGAATATGGAACTTCCTGATAGCAAAGTTGAGTTGTCAACTGGGCAACCAGATGAAGCAGTGCATTCTTCTTTCATCAAAACCTCTGAAAGTATACCCTAGACATGCATTATTTGGGATGGCATAGACTAGATTCTTTTTCAAGAACTTCTCTGGTTTTTCTAGTATAAATTATCCATTTTAGGGTGTGCTTTAACTGTTTAATATCTGGCACTTCTAGATCTCTAACAGTAAGACTCCATTTTGCAATGGGCTTCTAAATTACAAAATTTGAATCTTTTTAAAGAAATTGGTTGACCATCTGCTTGGAAAATATTATATGTTATGTAAGGATGCAGGGAACTGAACACTGGCCTCTTCATAAGAGTCCTTTTTCAGCAGCTTTCTGGAATGTGATGTTTAACAGCCATATTAAAATTATTCCCTTTTGTATGGCTAATTTTGAAAACTAAAATGAAGTTGAGTGGGGACTATATACAAAATAATTCAAGAGCCTTGAAAGTGATGTCAGAAAGAACAAAGTAAATAAAAGATACTTGCAGGTTATTGTTTAAATGTATTATTTAGCAATATTCAGATTTAATTAATTCTTGATTTCTCAAACACTGTCTTGGAAATGCCATTCTTATTAGAATATTAAATATTTTGACTGGCATTTAAACTTTAGTAAAACTTGTTTTAATTAGAGTAAAACATTAGTTATCTAATTCCTTACCTTGTGATAGGATGTTCCTTATTTCTTCAAGTGACCTCAGAACATATTTTAATTTTAGGTATATGCTTCTGCTCTCCATCAGGATGACTTAGAAAATATCTAAAAAGATAAAACCATTTTCTGTATTTCTCACAGGTTCATAAAAGGATTAATTCTTTGTTTTCCATGATTGTAACCTAAAAGAAAACCAAATTTATCATGGAAGTTTCAGCATAATTCAACAGTCTGTTTTTTTCCGAAATAAATAAACCAGATTTATACTTGAGTGTTACTATGAGAGGTTATAATTCCTCCTTTTTGTATATCCCAGGTATTGATTAAAAAGGTCTTTTTACACAAGAGCAATCAGTCATATAATCAGACTATTTGTAGAGCTCTTATATGACTAGAACAATTTGCATATCCTAGAAACATAGAATTTCTAAGATATACAGACGTGAAAACAATATAGTTGTAGTAAGTACCACCATTACATCTTCTATTATTAATATAATCTTTTATAGTTCTCAAAGTCATTTTACATTCTTTATTTTTCATCTAATATTCCCCCAGATTCAATTGTGCCAGTAAAACTGTGTCATCATAACTATTTTAAATAAGTAGAAACAGGCTCAGAGAAGTTAGACTTTAAAATAGCAAATATAACAAATATATATATATTTTATATATAATCTGCATTAAATGTGACTCATTTTATTTGAAAATTTTTTAATATGTCAGGTGTCATGATTTGCTCTTTGATCATATTGAATTGCTAAATAGACTAAATATATGTTTAGGGTAGCAGCCTCCGTGCTCTCCCAACCCCCCGCAAAATGGTGCACACAAAGATTTTGGAGAAAAGCTGGCATTCTTGATATTTTAGAAAAACATAGAAGCATTTGTCTGGGAAAAATCAGAACTTTGTTGGATTGATGTGTCCTTATTTTATGGTTAAGTATTGTCTTTATTTTTAGTAACATCCAGGTTAGGAGGTAACATAATTTTTTTCTATGCTTAGGACCAAATTAAGATTCCTATAAATCCTGGACTTTGAAAAAAACTCAGCCATACCTTTTACCTATATGTCCCAAGCATCTTTTCATCTACGTGTTCTTAAAATTAAAAATGATATTAAATCATTGAATAGTATACATCAGGGGGGTGCCTGGATGGCTCAGTCGGTTGAGCAAACACCTCTTGGTTTTCGCTTAGGTTATGATCTCAGGATGGTGAAATTGAACCCCACATCAGGTTCTGTGCTTACTGGGGAGTTTGCTTCTCTCTCTCTCCTTTTGCCCCCACCCCTGCTTGCATGGCCCCTACTCACTCTGTCTAAAAATAAATAAATAAATCTATAAAAATAAAAAAGTATATATCAGTTCAGTAACTTTCTAATATTTTCCCTATGCAAATACTTTTATACTTCTCTGAAATTTCAAAAAATATTCTTTTTTTTTTTTTTTTTTTTGGTGTCTTCCTTTTTTTGCTAATGCACTAGGCACATTCTTTGTGTCTGACTATTTAGCAATTCAGCCCTGGCCAAAGAGCAAATTATGCCATCTGAACTATCATTCCACATTTGGGAAGTGTTCTTTAAAATTAATTAGCTTGCAGGAAAGTGAGATCTGTGACACTAAAGACATTTTGCTTAAATCAATATTTACCAGTACAATGAAATTTTATCTTTTTAAAGTTTTTTTTCTACATTTAAAAAATACATCATTGTGAGAAACAAAAAAAAGGGTATACAGAAATATATAAAAAGAAAAGAAAAAAATTAAGGAAATCACCCATGAGCCTACCATCAAGAGATAATTACTGTTAGCATTTTGGAAAATTTCCTTCTAGATTTTCTTTTTACATGTGAATATAAACACACTCAGACATACAATTTCATTAATGGGAGCATACTTTAAACATTGTTTTATAGTTCTTTTACTTTATATAAGTGACTGTCTTTCCATGTCAATGAAATATGTCTCTACTAAATTTTTAATCTCTATGTGCATTTTTTCTGGATGATTCAAGATTTTTTTCCCCATTGGGGGTCTTGATACTTTGTTTTAAATAGTTGTCATGGGGGCACCTGGGTGGTTAAAGCCTCTGCCTTTGGGTCAGGTCATGATCCCAGAGTCCTGGGATCGAGACCGCATCCAGCTCTCTGCTCAGCAGGGAGCCCGCTTCCCTCTCTCTCTCTCTGTCTGTCTCTCTGCCTACTTATGATCTGTCTCTCTGTCAAATAAATAAATAAAATCTTTAAAAAAATAAAAAATAAATAGTTGTCACAATACAGGTAGATCCTGCTTGATTTACAGCAGCTGTGAGTCAAGCATTATTTTCAGGAAATCTGAGATCTATTACCCTGACCTGCCACTGCATCTTACAATAGGTATTAAATTAACCTTGGTTATCTCTTCTCTGCTCATAATGAGTGAGTTTTAAGCCCAAGTTAGTGAAATCTTTGTCTAACTCACTAGAAATGTCATCAGATGCTAGCATAAGCTCACAAACAAGCAAAACAAAACAAAACAAAACAAAAATAAATTTCTTTCAGATTTTTGTCCTTTTTCCTCAGTATGGTAATGGTATCCCACAGTCTTAACCTCTGTGTCCAAGTCAGATCCTCTATGAAAGCATATTTATTCATCTTATTTATTTTTATTTTATTTATTTTTTTAGAGAGAGAACGAGCGAGTGAAGGGGCAAAGGGAAAAGGAGAGAGAGAATCCCGCACTCAGATTCTATACTGAGTGAGCAGCCCGAGGTGGGGCTCTGTCTCACAAACGCTCCCCAGCTCACACACCTTAGCAATCTCTCTTGAAAAAAATAAAATGAGGGGCACCTGGGTGGCTCAGTGGGTTAGGGCCTCTGCCTTCGGCTCGGGTCATGATCCCAGGGTCCAGGGATCGAGTCCTGCATCGGGCTCTCTGCTCAGCGGGGAGCCTGCTTCCTCCTCTCTCTGCCTGCCTCTCTGCCTGCTTGTGATTTCTCTCTCTCTGTCAAATAAAAAAATAAAATCTTTAAAAAAATAAAATAAAATAAAATGAAAGGCCAGTCATCTGACTCTTCCTCTTTTAAAATATGAATGGTTGGAATCTCCTTATGCTTTAAGTTTAGGCTTTAAATATAACTCTTTGGAAATGTTTCCTTAAGTATATCTCCACTATTATCCTCTGCACCCTGTGAGTTTCCTTTATAGCATTTATCAAAGTTGTAATTGTAGAGCTATTTATTTGCTTATTTGATTTTCCTCACCCTTCAGTAGATTGTAAACTCTCTGAGGGCAGAAAATGAAACCACTAATGACAAATCTAATGGCACAATGTACGTGCTTGATAAATGTTGGTTGACTGACTAGATGGATGGATGGTCTCCTGAAGAACCTCTGCTTAAGACTGTGGGATGACTTTCCACTGGTAGTTTTTTGGACTGTGATTATTCATCCTTTTATTTTGGCTGTAAAAACAAAGTGGATTGTATTCATACCTATGACGTTCTCAGGATTCTAAGATTTTAATAAAGGGAAATCAAATTCTTAAAGGCAGTAAATCACATTTTAAAAATCCATAATTAAAACTTGTTCACTATGTACTATGACATAAATAAGAAAAGCGGGGAACATTTCTGTGGCTCCTCTTATTCCGTTTCAAAACGAAATTGCAAATCG
>ML108025.1:16599-68477 GCA_003697995.1 Taxidea taxus jeffersonii
AAATAATGACACCACCAGTAAGGAAATACCTTTGGATTCACTGAATTTATTAAAATAAATTAGTAATTTAATTATTATTAGCATCAAATTACATGATCCACACTCACAGTTATTTTGCTTTCTGGAAATCCACTCTAGTAAATTCACTAATCATAAATAAATCATCCCTTCATATCTGTATCCAGAAATTAAGACTAAACAGAAATGGAAGTAATAATTTTACTCAAAAGATAAATTAAGGCGGCATCTTGCTTTCATGGAAGTTCTGAAACTTAGTATGAGGTAGAAGTCTTTGTTCCCTTTCTTTGTTTGAATCTAAATCAAGATCATTTACTGCAGTGCTTGAAATTCTGGAATCTAACTGCAGCAAAAATATACATAGAAAACCAAGTCTGACTAAGTTTAGTTGACACTGTTTGGTCAGAATACAATTCGCTGGTTATTTTCAAGAACGAAATTTGCTGAGATCACTGGGACTCTATAAAAGCCTTGTGAGCATGTGCTCAAGAAAAAAGGGTGATATTTTCTTCATGGCTTCTGTTCCAAACTGGAAATATTCCCCTGGAAAATGCTACCAGTATAACGATCATGAAAATGAAAACCAAGCAAGTGTTTCTTACCCACATTCCTTATCTGGTCCTTTCTTTCGCAACATTTCATGGAGAGAGATACCTTCCAAAAATAAGCTGAGTTCATGCTCTGTGGTCATTATGTCCCATAAACTATTAACACATTAAACTATAATATTTTTATTATTAAACTATAAATATATTATGTCCCATAAACTATTCTTAGGTCAGATATATCTACTTTAAATGTACATCTTTAAATGTATTATCTACTATAAAGTAGATGTATCTACTTTAAATGTATTTAAATACATTTAAATGTTGTGTGGGTTTTTTTTGTTGTTAATGCAAGGACGCTCATGAAAACAACTAGTCAGAATACTTTAAATAAGTACCATTCTGTAAAATCCATGATAAATTGCCATTCTACCAACAAGCCATTAAAAGAATAGCAAGACAATTGAGAACTTTTTTATATGACAGTCCCCAGCCTGTACGTGGTACAAAAAAAATCAACATTCTGAATTCTCATGAGAATTCTCGAAATTCTGCTAATTGGCACTGATAAGACAGAGAGAAGGATCTAGGTGTTTTGAAGATATTATAGGCCCCAAATTTGCTTTGTTATGAATTTCCTAGCTTATACAGATTATGAAGATATGGACTCTGGAATTACTGGGGTTTCTCCATTATCTGCTCTGCTCTGGTTACCTAGACACAGAGGAAAGAATTACTCCCACTCCACTGGTTTAGTGTCTGTCTCCTACATCTGTTAAGGAGGAATATAAGTGGCAATTAGTTAACCATAAAATGAATTTTATATTTTAGAAAATACATGATTTTTGTTTCTTAAGGAAAATATTTGTATTATGATTTACTTTTATTTTTATTTTTTTAAGATTTTATTTATTTATTTGACAGATGGAGATCACAAGTAGGCAGAGAAGCAGGCAGAGAGGAAATAGGCCCCCCGCCGAGCAGAAAGCCTGATGTGGGGCTCCATCCCAGGATCCTGGGATCTCGACCGGAGCAGAAGGCAGAGGCTTTAACCCACTGGGCCACCCAGGCGCCCCGATTTACTTTTATTTTTAAAACACTTAATTGAATAAAAGCCTCTACAAAGTGTAGAATTTATTGTGTTTGAGTCAGATGCCTAAAGCATCAGCAATCATTAAAAATAAGCCGTAGCTTTTAAAAAATGAAGGAACAAGGAAGCCCTTATCCTAGTTAGTTTTACACAGAAAAAACATTTTAGTCACCTTGCTCTCTTCTTAGGTAGATTGTACACGTTTGGGGACCCACAGTGTGCAGTGCTACCCTCTGAAACAAGAGAAAGGAAAATAGCTTGATAACAGGGAAATTGATTCTTCCACCATTGTGTGACCATTAGGTTTTTATCCTTATAAATTTAAAGGAGCCCAGTCTCTGCATGCATGCTTAAACATGCCTGATTCATACCAATGCTTTTGTTTAGACAAGTTTGACTGTACATACTGTCTAATCTCTTTTAACTGTAATTTAAGATTTTATACTTTTCTTTTTTTCACTTTATTTACACTTTTTGAAATCAGACCTAAATGGCTCTGCCAAGGCCCCTAAAAGGTAATAAAAAGGCAGGATTCATATTGCTAGTCAGTCACTGGTCATTTGCTTACTGAACTTTAACTAACATTTGTATAGTTGGAAAACATCAATTGTCTAAATTTATTTTATAATCCTCTTGCTTTGAAACATTGATCTTTGGCTGTGTAGTTAACTGTAATCTAAGCAGAACTGATCTGTTCTTAGTTCATGTGGTGCCATCACTTACCACATTCTTGATGTCCTTAAATGCTGTTTGACTAACAAAAGGATCTTTATGACTTAGGGGAGCAGATGAAATAGTGGAAAAGCATTTTGTTCAGGAGATTGTCATTTTGCAAAGAAGCCCTCTCTCTTGAGTCAATCTGAAAACATTTTCAGACTTGATGCTGACTCGTCTCTATTCTTTAGAATTGGGGACATCCATCCTTTAAAATTTTCTTTATAATTCAAGTAAAACAGTTTATTCCAACAATGAATGAGATAACTCTGGCCCTCTTAATAACAAGAATATCTGATGTGCTCTGAGTATAACAAGTATGAAAAGGAGAAAACAGAACAACTTACTTTTTTAAAGTCATCCACCAAAAGAGAAAAGAGTTCCTGTAGGTACTCACCATCCTGCCATCTTCCTTTTCACAGTCATCAGGGCTATGGCCTGTGGGTGTATCTGTTAGATCTATTAGAATGTTTTCATCCATGTCCATTTTTGCAATCCTCACAACAGAGGCATTGTTCTAACCACTTTTCAAGAGGAAAATGAAGCTTGGATAGGTTAAATTTCTTAGCCGAAGTCATTCAGTTAGCGAGTTTAGAGTCGAGATTGAAGTAGGATCCATCTGATTTTACAGCACAGTAGTTCAAAGCTGGAGCCTGTGGACTGGCCCCAGCTCATGGAAATGTTTGTAAACGTGTGTAAAGTGCTTGTAAACAACGATCTACGCTTCCAGCGCAGTATATTTAAAAACATTCTTTTATCCCCAGATTATATAATTTTAACATAAAAAAAACACACACCTGAGTATCTGTCTCCTCTTAGAAAATAAGAAAATCTGAGGGCCCATGGGTGGCTCAGTCAGTTAAGTGGATGACTTTTGATTCTGGCTCAGGTCATGATCTCATTGTCCTAGGATTGAGCCCTGTATGGGTCTCCATGCTTGATGGGGAGTCTGCTTGAGGATTTCTCTTCCTCTGACTCTCTCTCTCAAATAAGCAAATAAATCTTAAAAAAAAAAAGAAAAGAAAAAATCTGGCATCACAAGGCCCATATCTCATCATGACAAACACATCTGGACTTGGGTACTGGGTATTCTTCTGGGTGGGTCTTGTGCTCTACAGCGTGTGCTTCATTGATGCCCAAGCCTCCTTCCCCCTCATTTGATTCACTTTAACTCTTTGGCATTTGAGACAGTTGGGTTCTTAATTCCTGGCCAGCCCATTTTCATTTCACTACACCATGTTATTTCCCAATAAAACATTTTTTTTTGTTCTTCAGGGAAACATCCAGATTTCATTAGTATAGAAGCTGAAAATGAATGTAAAAAATGACCCAGCAGATAAGTATTTGATAAAAATGAGCTCTGTGAACTTTAATGCTGTTGATCTGGTTTTGGGGCAGTCACAATGACACAATGATAATTTGCAACTTTAAGTGTTTCCTTTTCTTTTTCTTTTTCTTTTTTTTAGATTTTATTTATTTATTTGACAGAGAGAGAGAGAGATCACATGCAGGCAGAGAGGCAGGCAGAGAGGGGGGAAGCAGGCTCCCTGCTGAGCAGAGAGCCCCATGCGGGGCTTGATCCCAGGACCCTGAGATCATGACCTGAGCCAAGGGCAGAGGCTTAACCCACTTAGCCACCCAGGCGCTCCAAGTGTTTTCTTTTATGCCCCATCAATTATTCATCTTTTTTATAATTAGTAAGTTAAGGCATTTTTCACAATAAGTGCTTAAAACTTTATCTTATAAGTTACAAAGAACTTTTGATACTTCAAATTCTCACAAGCATCTAAGTAGAGAAGATGTTATATATTATGTTACATTTTTTGATATTACAATATATTATTTATAATGATCCATAGAGTAAAGTTCAAAGTGTCTCCCCGTGCTTAGTATCACCTAATGACTAGTGGAAGAGTATAGAACTCAAATCCAGATTTCTTTATTTCAGAATTTTTTTTTCTGTTAAGATCTGCCCCTGAACAACCAAATGATACATTAGTCACATGAATCAGGGCCAAAGAATTAGGACATGATCCAACCTGGCCTTTAAGCCCTAATTCAAGTGCTAAGGTAACTTAAGGTTTTTTGGTTCTTCCTCCCATGTTCTTCTTTTCACATATAATCTAAGTGTATGTGTTTGTATCTGGAAACAAATCAAGAGCTTTGGGCAGATGTATGAAAAAATAGTTCCTGTGTGTGCATCATCATCATCATCACTAACACCATAAGAGCCTAAGTGAAGTTCCTCAAGATAGAGAGCATTCATGGACTCCGATAATTAGCCCTTGTCCCTGTCCAAAAGGAATTTAACATTTTCACAAGGAAAATGGGTCAAATTTAATAGCATATTTGCACATATTAACACAGTGAATGTATAACTATCCCTACTGTTGCCAGCAGAAGTCTTCTCTTTTTTTGTGAAGTGACCACTATGGCATCTAGCTAATAAGCCTCAACTATGGATACACATGCTGATGAGAATGGTTTTGAATCAGTATTTAATCCTACCTTTCTCCTCCTAAGGTATATCATTCATTTGATGAGCCAAATGTAATAATGCTCCCATTAACAAATAAAGATTGTTGAGGCATATTGATCTACTTTTTAGACTGAATTTTAGTTTAAAATGTCTTAAAAAGATTACTTTCCAAAACATATTTGACATTAATGTCAGTGGTCACTGTGTTGGTTTTTGTTTTACTACTTTGCCTAGATGTCAAGCATTGCACTAAAGCCATTGCTTACCCTGCACCAACATGCTTTGAAGAAAGTAATAGTATTTCTATTATACAAAATGAAACTAAGGCTTATTAAGAGGTAAAGCAGCGTAAAACTTTATCAAGATTATCTAACTAGTAACTGATGGAAGCAGACTCTGATCTCAAGTATGTCTAACTCCCATCCCAAATCGCTCTGAACTGATATGCTAATTAGTTCCCTTTTGTAATGAAAATTTGATATTGCTCCTGAAAATTAAAGTAAGCTAAGAGAAAGGCAAATATATTTTGAATGTTATTGTTGTTGTTAAATATTAATCAAGACCCAATTCTTGCTAAGTAAAGGATACTTACACTCTGAAAAAATGTATATTCAAGAACAAAGTCCATATGACCAGTTCACTCAGTGAAGAAAGAAAACAAGGGAGGGATGGAATGAATCCCAGTCCTATTGTTAACCATGTAGAGATTTTGTGTTTAAGTAACTATTTGATCATGCATGAGTTGTGTGTATTTGTACAATATAATCTGGGATTCTCTTTTTTTAAAAAAAGCAAAATTTGGAGTGCCTGGGTGGCTCAGTGTAAACAGGCCTCTGCCTTCAGCTCAGGTCATGATCTCAGGGTCCTATGATTGAGCCCTGCATCAGGCTCTCTGCTCGGTGGCAAGCCTGCTTCTTCCTCTCTCCCTCTCTGCCTGCCTCTCTGCCTGCTTGTGATCTCTTGTTTGTCAAATAAATAAAATAAAATCTTAAAAAAAAAAAAAAAGCAAAATTTTAAATAGGCATTAAATGTATTTTAATAAAAGAAAATTACCTAGTTTTCCTTCCTACTTTTTTCAAGTAATAAAGGAACGAGAAAACATTTGCTGTGTTTTCCACAGTTCTGTGAACTATGAACATTTTCTTTTTCTCTAAAGAGATTCAGAGAGCAGTTTTACAGGAATTTATCTCTGGAAAAAAAATCCCCAAGTGCAAAATAGACCGAGCGGCACAAATCCCAGACCTTAATGCTATGAACAATACAGTTTCTGTGCTTTTATAGTCCATGGTGCTAAAATTCATGCAACTTAAGACTTTTTTGTTTTAATTTTTGTTTATAGTGAATAGCAGGAACTTTGACAAGAATAGGTTTGGGTGACAAAACACAAACCTTGATTTATCTGTCTCTGTATAGATCCAATATATATGATAAAGTAACTGTGACCTATCCCAACTGTAGAATACAATGAGGCCTTTCCAACAGTATGCTGTAGAAAAAGGTTTAGTAACATAGGACTATATGTAAGATAACGTCTTTAAGTTAAAAGCTCAAAAATCAAAACATAGAATTTGATCCCAATCTTATGAAAAGAGAAAAAATATGCAAACACACATATGTGTTTTTTAAAAGACTAAAATAGTATAAATCAAATATTAGTAAGAATTAATTCTGGGTGGTGACTTTATGAAAAATGTCTTCATTGAGTTTTTTATGATTTCCAAATGTACTGAAGTGTGTTTTACTTATTAATTAGCAAAATCTGAATATTTTTAAATGACAGATTTTGTCATCAAAATCAGTAAATCATCCGTAAACCCATATTTAACTATCTGAAGTGACTCTGCAGGGCTTCTGGAAGGTGTAGTGTTTGCTCTCTCTGCATCAGAGGTTCCAAACTGGTGTCTGCATACAGCCACAGTGTTCTGGTGAGCTGCAGAGAGAAGGGAATGGCTAAGAGAACAGGATATGGGCTCTCTACACAAAACACCCATTGGGTATCCTCCTCCTAAAGTTTTGAGAAAAAGATCCTGTCGCAAAATAGTTTGAGAATCCAGTGATATAATTGAAAAGTTGACATTCTATGTGCCAAATATTTAATTTCTTTAAAAGCTAAATTTTTCCGTTTGCACTTGGATATTCATCATATTGTCATAAGCTTCAGTGGTTTTAGTTCACAGTAGTTTAAATAGACTCAGTGTTAATAGGACAGAACTCCAAGCATAACTCCATGTGATTCAGTCATGATTCATTTTTTTAAAAAGTTTTTTTAAAGATTTTATTTATTTATTTGAAAGAGATCACAAGTAGGCAGAGAGGCAGGCAGAGAGAGAGGAAGGGAAGCAGGTTCCCTGCTGAGCAGAGAACCCAGTGGAGGGCTAGATCCCAGGACCCTGGGATCATGACCTGAGCCGAAGGCAGAGGCTTTAACCCACTGAGCCACCCAGGCACCCCCATGATTCATTTTTTTGGAAATCTTAAACAAGAATTATTATAGCATTCTTTTTTTTAAATTAAGATTTATTTATTTATTTTAGGGAAAGATAAGAGTGAGGGAGAGTGTGAGCTGAGTGACGGGCAGAGAGAGAAAGAGAATCCTCAAACAGACTACCCACTGAGTGTGAAGCCCAATGCTGGGTTCCATCCCAGGACCCTGACATCATGACCTGAGCCGAAATCAAGAGTGGGATGCTCAACCAACTGAGCCACCTAGGTATTGCTACATTGTGTATTTTATTTTATTAATTAATTTATTTAATTTTATTTATTTGAGAGACAGAATGAGAGCGAGAGAGAACAGGAGAAAAGGGAGGGGCAGAGGGAGAAACAGATTCCCCGCTGAGCAGGAAGCCGAATGTGAAACTCTATCCTGGGACTCCAGGATCATGATCTGAGCCAAAGGTAGTCGCTTAACCAACTGAGAGCTACCCAGGCACCCTTAGATTGTGTATTTTAATATTATGCAACCAAACCTATCTCAGGGATGAATTTTAAGGTAACTCAAATATCTTGTTTCTTATGTGATTAACTAAATGAAGGTTACCTATTTTTCTTCATGACATCACTTGGTAAACCTGTTCAATTAAAAACTGGGAATATATTTGAATATTTTGAATTAAAATGGGACTTTAATATTTTCTTCAGACTGGATGCAAGTGAGTGTTCTTTAGATTTGTGGTCTGGCTTTTAATACAAAGAAATATTTAAGTTTAAAAATATTTTGAGGGGCACCTGGGTGGCTCAGTCTGTTAATCATCTGCCTTTGGCTCAGGTCATGGTTCTGTGGTCCTGGGATGGAGCCCCACATTGGGCTTCCTACTCAGCAGGTAGCCTGCTTCTCCCTCTGCCTCTGCTGCTCCCCCTGCTTCTGTTCTCTCTCTCTCCTCCCTCTCTGTCAAATAAAAAAATAAAAATAATTTTGACACCTACAATGTAGTCTCTCAGGTGTATGTGTGGAGGAGTAGAGAGTGGGAAGCCTACAAAGATAAGTAAGACTCATTCTTAAAAGTACAGTAAAGCGGTAAGCACTTAGATGCTAAAATCATGCCAAGAGACACAGCGACTTTATCAGAACATAAGAACATTTGCAAATTGGGTATCAAACATGTGAACATCTAACCAAGAAAACTTGGTTAAGAACATCAATCAAGGGGCGCCTGGGTGGCTCAGTGGGTTAAAGCCTCTGCCTTTGGCTCAGGTCATGATCCCAGTGTCCTGGGATCGAGCCCTGCATCGGACTTCCTGCTCAGCGGTGAGCCTGCTAACCGTCTCTCTGCCTACTTGTGATCTCTGTCAAATAAATAAATAAAACCTCAAAGAACATCAATCAAGGAGCACAAATGTAGAAAGACAGTAAATTCACAAAGATTGGGTTTATGAACCTGGAAGTATGGGAGGGGCATTGTATTCTGCCTTTTCCTTAAAATTAAAAAAGAATGTTACAGCCACAGGGAATCAGGCCACTACTGGCCTTTATCAGAGAATAATGCATAATATGGGTTTTCAAAATGAGGCAAAACAAAACCACATAAACCAAGCACTTTGCAGCAAATATTTTCTTACTGGATTCTGAGTTCCAGCATACCCGAAGCTTTTTCACTTGGGATGTATTAGGAAAGAGACTATAAGACAAGTATGGAATGACCATTAAATCCTGAAGAGAAAATTATGAATGGCTTTCTAAAGTTTTTTTTTTTTTTTTTTTTCTGTTTGAACCCTTCCTGGCAGTCAATCTAATGAGGCCATGTGCACAGTAAGTAATGGAAAACATGTTAGATACATTGATTCCAGTTACAGTCAAGGGACTCTTTTCATTATTATTTTTTTTCTGTATTTAATGACTAAAAAAGCATCCCAGAAAATGAGGAAAAATATAAATCCAGAGGAGAAAGGTCATTGAGTATTTGATGAGAGTATTGATTCTGATTCGCCTGCCTTCACTTTGGTGTTTTCCCTTTTTTGAGCTATGATTATTACTCAGACCTCTGTATTAAATCTGTAAATTCTTTCATCTCTGGGAGTAGTCTAATGCCACCGAGGCAGAAACCTATAAAACCCTGGCAAATCTCTTAAACTCCTTATTTCCCTTTAAGCAAAAGGAAAGTCTTGGGCTAGATTACATGACTATTTTAGCCAGAAACCTAGAGGTTTATGAGTCTGTGACTGCTCATCCTGTTTTCTGCCAGTCCTGTGTCATAATAAATGCTTCCTAAGGTAATCTAGCAATACTGGCTTTTGATCATTTTCCTCTTTCACTGTGTACAAGTGTGTATGTTTGTGTATGTGTGTGTGTGTGTGTGTGTGTGAGAGAGAGAGAGAGAGAGAGAGAGAGAGAAAGTGAGAGAGAGAGAGAGATGTTGACGTTTAACTCAGCAAACAACTCATTAAATCCAAGCTTAAAAGACATAATTTGGTATGCTGCCGGACTAATTAGTCCAGTGCATAAAGGTGCTATATTTACTTTTTCTTGATTTCAGCCCAGATACTGCATCCAGTAATTGCCAGTGTTCAAGCACAAGGTGAATGATTGATCGACAGAGATGTTACTGAGAGGATTTCTAGCTTATTTAAAGGGTTATATTGGATTATATGGTCTCTTCCCACTCAACATTATGAATGTGTGGTTAAATAGACCCCTCAGGCAGGAACATTCTCTGGCACATAAAATATTTGCTGTGGCACATTCAGAAAGTCACTTCCTACATTTTTCTTTTTAGGGGCCATGTTGGAAGCCGGTTTGCATCTGTGGGACTTTATTTTAATTAATTAATTAATTAATTAATTAACTTATTTATTTAGTGGGCAGCAAAGCAAGGTTTATTGAGTGAAAACAAAGTGATAATACAAAGTTCCTGAGGAGGGAGGGGTCCCAAGAGGGTTGCTCAACTTTTGTGTGATACTTTGATCAAGGTATAAATATAGCCTTACTTGAAAGAAAAAAAATCAAAGAAAGGATACAGGATTATATTTTTTATTCTCTTCCATTTTTTAGGACATGCTTTGCTGTTGTAAAAAAAATTAAAGAATCCTTTGACTTGACAGGGATTCTTTTCCCACAGTTTTGTATGGGAATATTAGGTATTTTTTTTAGGATGAACCATTGTGCCGTTGTGAAAGCACAAACCTGAGATTCAGAAATCCTGAGTCTAATCTCTGTTTAGCTAACACTCTGGGTGATGTGAACAGGCATCCTGTCCACTAGTGATTTTTGTTTTTCCAGTTGTAAAAAGACAGAGGAAAGATAGCACCTCCTTTTTTCCCCTTGTTGCTCCCCTTGAAAGAAGAAAAAAAATAAGTACAGAATAGAAGGGTTTTCTTAATTCCTTTGCTATCTGGTATATAAGTGTATGTGCACAGTGAAGGAATCTTCTTCTGAATTTGGAAGTTCTTCTGTTTGCTTTGTTATTTACCTCTAGTAGTAATTACAATTATTTATGGACCCGATTTATTTCCCCCATTAGCCTACAGTCTCCTTGAGGGAAGGTAGGGGTAGAGAGTAAGAAAAGAAGGGGGAAACATAATCCTAAGGAGTAAATCAGAATTCGGGAAGAGATGAGAGAATTGCAGATGACCCAAAAACACATCTTAATTAAACCTTTAACTTTGTAATATCTGACTACAAAATGTAAAATTGCCTTCACTGTTTGGAATATAGTGAAGGTCTAGTGAAAGAACATTGCAGAGGGCATGTGTTATCAACGCTTTAAACATTACAGATTAAACAGTTTTTTTAATGACATGGAAAGATATCTAGAGTACCTTTGGTAAAAAGGTAGACCTACCAGCACTGTGTCTGTCAAAAATGTGTTCATATATGCTTGGAGAGAAAAGTCCTGCAGGAAATATGGTATAAAAAGTGTTAAGTGGTAGAAATAGAGGTGATGGGGCTCCTGGGTGGCTCAGTGGGTTAAGCATCTGCCTTCGGCTCGGGTCATGAGCTCACGGTCCTGGGATCATGCCCCGCATGGGGCTCTCTGCTCGGTGGGGGGCCTGCTTCCCTCTCTCTCTCTGCCTGCTGCTCTGCCTATGTGTGATCTCTCTCTCTCTGTCAAATAAATAAATAAATTTTTTAAAAAAATTCAAAAAAGAAATAGAGGTGAATTTAATTCATAATTTTAATTTTCTGTTGTCTTTTTAAGTTTTTCCCAATGAACATTTATTACTTGATTAATAAGGAAGGAAGCAAACCAAAAAGACTTTTTGAGTTGCCTTTACCTGAACATTTTTGGAAGGTTCCTGATGAATATTAGGTAGGTGAAAGGCAGAGCTCATATTCTTTCATATTAGTACAAATGATTTCATTGTTACTTTTTTAAAAATGTGAATTAAAATAATTATCAACTGGGGCACCTGGTGGCTCAGTTGGTTAAGCAGCCGACTCTTGGTTTCTGCTGAGGTCATGATCTCAGGATGGTGAGATTGAGCCCCAAGTAGGGTTGTGGTGTGCTTAACTTTGAGTCTGCTTGAGATTCTCTGCCTCTCCCTCTATCTCTGCTGGTCCCCACCACCCCTGCTCTTGTGTGTGTGTGTATGTGTGTATGTCCGCGCATATGGGCACACACGCTCTCTAAGATAAATAAATAAAATCTTTAAAAAAATAACTGTCAACCATAAGTAAATGCAGAGAATGAAAACCCTAGGAATTAGGCAAGCCAAATGAAGACCAGCAGCAGTGTCCTGTCAATATTAAAGTGTAGTGATACTGAAGACCCAAGATCATGTTAAGCAAAGCAAAGTAATTATGTCATCACCAACAATTTAAAAAAAGAGCTTTCTTGATGTTCTTTGTGTTAATAGTTATGCAGATTAATATTGGGTCATTTCTTTTTTTGAAAATATGACCAATTGGTTTATATTCACAGATCGTTTCCTTACTTCAGATGAATTCTGATAAACCATTATTGTCATCTATTAGTATTTATTCAGTATGTACTAAAACTGTAATTCTTCTTAGTCATTTGCTTATTCTTTAAGTGTATCCACTATGAGCATTGTTCTTTCCATAAATTATAGATCAGTTGCATAGTTTTGTTTGTCATTTATACTTAATTTTATTCAGCTGCTCTACCATTTATTTGTGTCTCTGCTTCTGCATCCCCCATCCCTCTCACCCCCTTTCAATGTCTTTTTGCCTCGCTTTGCTTCTCTGTTATTTATCCCTGACACCCAGTATGTAAGATACAATAATTAGGCGAATCTTTGACTGACAGTAGTCTGGTACACTCAGATTTCCCCTTGTCTAAATTCCTATCATACTTGAGATCACTACCACACTGTTTAGCACATAATTGTTGTCCTTGTTTCAGATGTTCTCATTTTGTCTCCACATCTAAATTGAAAGGCTTTTGAGAAATTTTCAGTCCTCCTCCTCCTGTCAGGAATGGAGGGAAACCTCTGTTTTTGAGTGAATTCTATATGGCATATACCATGGCATGCTGGGTGTTTTGCAGGTTTTATCATTAATGCCTGATAACTACTCTGTTAAGTGGGTATCAGTATCCTCCAATGTCATGGGATGAGAGTGAACCTGAGAGAGGTTTCCTTTGCTGAGGCCACACAGCTGGTTACAGCTGCCTCTGCATCTCTAAACATTTTGCATTCCACCATATTGTGTGACTGACAAGAAGTCACTTTATGTGATAGGTCACTTATAGTTTTATTTAATTTTCTACTTTAACATACCCTTGCTTTGTCATAAGTGAGGTAAAATGTAATGATGGAAACATTAAATATAGTCAACTTTCTGTTATTTGCTTTCAAATAGCCTTCCCTCTTCCTGCCTTCCCGTTGAGGGAATTTTTCTTTCCCTCTTCTGTGATATTTTTTCCACTCTACAAAGCTAGATCCAGCCTCAAAGTGCCCAGTTCATTACTCCTCTAGCCCAGGAACCATGTTAAAGACGTGGATACATGGACAAGCTCTCTCTATTCCCTACATGTAAAAATGTACTTTCTCTATTTCATTTAGAGGTTCCTTTCTGCCTCCAAATTAAAATAGTCTTCCAGTTGTGGAGGCACCAGACTCCAGAGACAAAAGGCAGTGAAGAGAAAGCAGTGATTCCAAACTTAATTCCCTGCAGTGCCTCTCAGATATTCAGAAGCCTGTGGTAACCTGACCCCAGCGGGAGACAGCAGAACAGTATTTATGGAGAGAAAGCCGAATGTGAAAAGGCTCCCCTTCAACTGTTTGCTTAGCAGGAAGCTAGACAAGACAGCTTCAGAGCCCATCCCAAATTAACCAGCACATTCCCACACCTCTTCTGCCCTGCTGTGTTCCTCTTTGTCAGCGAGATAAACTGGGTTTCCTCATCCCATTAATGCACTGTGAAGAACTGAAAGAGAGTAATTTAAAACAAGCAGCAAAGATACTAAAGAAAGCTGTCCGAATGCATCAATCTGGCTATTCTCTCTCTTTGTCTTCACAAAGTTCTCCTTCACTTCCCAGAATTCAGGTGTAATTGCAGGAACAAATAAATGGCTACCAGTAATAGTCTGGGGTCACTTGCCTCTTGTCACAGTCAAGTCATGACAGAGCTAAGATTTAGTTCAGGCCTAGAGATTTTTACACACATATATTCTTCTTTAAAATGGTTCTGTTTCCATCCTGATACTCTGCTGGCAAGAGTTCCCAGGAGAACACATTTCCAGAAGGCAACTTAGCAGTTAATATCAAAAGCCTTCAATGACATATCCTTTGACCTAGCAATTATGCTATTAAAATCACTTTATCATTTGCCATCAGTAAGACTTATATTACCAAAAAATTGGAAACAATCTGGTATGGACTGGATTGTGTTTGCCTCATATCCATATGCTGAAGCCCTAACCTGGAATGTGACGTATTTGGAGCTGACGCCATTAGGGAGGTAGTTAGGGTTAAAGCCATTAGAGTGGGACCCTAATCCAATGTGAGTGGTGTCTTTTAAGAAGAAGAAGGGACAAAGAGGAAAGGCCATGTGAAGACACTCTCAGAAGGCAAGGATTCTGGCATCAAAGTGCCTTGGTTTTAGTCTTAGCTCCCTGAATTAGCTGTGTGGCTCTGGGTGAGTTACTTAACCTCTCTGTGCTTCGGAGTCCTCATATGTGAAATGGGAATAATGATGCTACCTACATAATCAATCTTATTTAGGGAATTAAATGTGTTAATATTTATAAAATTCTTAGTACTGGCACATAACAAGACCAAATAGGCATTTATTAACTCTATGAAGAACTAATACAGTGGCTGGTATATAGTGTTTCTCATCAAGAGCAGCAGACTAGGAGTGCCTGGGTGGCTCAGTGGGTTAAAGCCTCTGCCTTCGGCTCAGGTCATGATCTCAGGTCCTGGGATTGAGCCCTGCATTGGGCTCTCTGCCTGACTCTCTGCCTACTTGTGATCTCTCTCTCTCTGTCAAATAAATAACAAAATCTTAAAAAAAAAAAAAAGCAGACTATCAAAATATAGGAGTCCAGGTGTTTTGTCTATAATTGGAAAAAATTATATATTTGTCAGCTCTTTTCTTGCTGTGTAACTGATAAGAACATCTTGATTTAGGAGCTTTTTTGAGAACCTCTTAAATTTTTTAAGAATTCATTTATTTATTCGAGAGAGAGCATGCCTGAGAGAGAGAGAGAGAGCAGGAGCATGGGGAGGGGCACAGGGAGAGAGAAAAGCAGTCTCCCTGCTGAGCAGGGAGCCAGATGTGAGGCTCAGTCCCAGGCCCCTGGGATCATGACCTGAGCTTAGGGCAGATGCTTAACCGACTGAGCCACCCAGGCACCCTGAGAACCTCTTACTTTATAAAATTCTGTTTGCTATAAATACAGATACTAAGGGACACTAGAAGTTTTCCCCTAGTGCCTTTATGTAACTCTTCAATTACTCCTGTTTCCTTCCCACCTGCCTATACTTACGGAAGGTCATAGTTCTGTCATATGTCTGGGCCTCATACCTTTCACAGTCAAAGTGTGCCTGTGCCTGTGGAGGCCAGAGTGGAGCTCCTTTCCCCTTCTCAGGGTCTTTGCTCCTGTAGTTGTGTTCTCTTTTTCCTGAATCATCCATTTCTTCCTCTCAACTGGACTATTCAATCATCATATAATACACTCTTGCATCTCTTTTGACTTCAGCGTCACCTTTAATCACTGCCTCATTTATATTCTGCCCTTGCCAGCAACACCTGTTGAGAAAGCTGTTTCTCAATGCTGCCTGCACCTACTTATTACACACCTTCTCCTTAACCAGCTGTAGAACGATTCCAATCCCATCACTCTCCTGGGTCTGCGTTTGTCAAATTCCGGTGACCACTGAGATGCCAAATTCTGGTCATTTAGTCCTTTTCCTGACCTTTTTGTATCTTGATGTCTCAAATAAGGCCAATTTAGGGAATTGACGTCTCAGATTAGGTTCACCTCTGAGATTAGATTCACCAGTCCCTTATGGGTTTTCCCTTTATGGTTTCTATTACTACACAGTCGCTGTTTATTTCTCTTGTTCCCTGACTTTCCTCTTCCCTCTTCTTGTGGCTGGTCCCTTTTCTACTTGCCACGTCTATGTATTGGAGTTCAGGCTCCATCCCAGATCTCCTCAAGCTGTCTAGCTATGTTCCCCAGGTCATTTCACAAATTCTCATCTGGAGGATGACAGCGTCTTTTCCAGTCCTACTTCCTGGAAGTCCAGATTCAGTCACCTAATTAACATTTCCACTAATGTGTTTACTAGTTTTTTTTACTTAACAGGGACTTCTTTATCCATTCATCTATGGATGACCATTTGGGTTGCTTCCTTATCTTAGCTATTGCAAATAAGGCTTCAATAAACAGAAGGATGCGTATGTCTTTTCGAATTAGTGGCTTTGTATTCTCTGGGTGAAATACCCAGTAGTGGGATCATCGGATCATATGGTAATTCTACTTTTAAGTTTTTTTTCTAAAGATTATTTATTTATTTATTTATTTGTCGGAGAGAGAGCGGGAGCGAGCACAGGCAGACAGAGTGGCAGGCAGAGGCAGAGGGAGAAGCAGGCTCCCTACTGAGCAAGGAGCCCGATGTGGGACTCGATCCCAGGACACTGGGATCATGACCTGAGCCCAAGGCAGCCGCTTAACCAACTGAGCCACCCAGGCATCCCTCTACTTTTAATTTTTTGAGGAACCTCCATACGTTTTCCACTGTGGCTGCACCAGTTTGCATTCCCACCAACAGTGCACGAGGATTCCTTTTTCTCTACATCTTTGCCAATATTTGTTGCTTTCCATGTTTTTGATTTTAGTCATTCTGATATGAACATCTTTAGACATTCACTTTTACTCTTCCTCTTAATTATTTTCTGGGAATAATTTGGTAATAAAAATCAGACCAAAAGTTGTTGTCTTCTCTTTATCCCTTAAGTCCTTTATCACCAAAAACGAAAGAAGGCACCATGGTATGGTGAGATAGATAGGTTTCCAAGAGTAATAGAGTAGATGGTGAACGCTTTCCAATAAGTGGCATTAGGTGTGTGTGAAGTACCTTACTGTCACACCTGGACTACACATGGCCTCATCAATTGCACTTAGGACCTTTGTTTTCCTTTTCTTGTTTTGTTTGTTTTTTACATGCATATATAGTATCTATCTGTGTGTTCTACTGGGACTTCCATTGTATAAAACTCTAAGGCTTTTATAATAGATTCTGTTGGACCTTTTCCTTGTGGAATTTTTTTGTTGAACTTTTTCTTTGTAATTTACAGTTTCTATTTTTCCAAACTTTCGAATGTTAGTGAACTTTTGAACATCTGATAGTACATTTTTAGCCAGTTTTTTATGATATGATAGTCTTAGTTATTAACCCATTAAACAACATGATGCTTATTTTGATATATGGTATAAATGGTAGGATATCTAAGTATTTTCAAAATAATTTTCTTTACTCTCTCTAATATTGCATCTTATTTTTAAAGAAGTTGCTTTTACCTTTCCTAAAATTAACTGTCATTTGCATTTTAGCAATTACTAAGTCTTTCCATTACTGACAGCAATTATTTAAATTATTTAATTGTTTCGGGTACCTGTGTGGCTCAGATGGTTAAGCATCTGCCTTCTGCTCAGGTCATGATCCCAGGGTCCTGGGATCAAGTCCCACATTGGGCTCCCTGCTCAGCGAGCCTGCTTCTCCCTCTCCCTCCGCTGTTCCCCCCGCTGGTGCTCTCTCACTCTATCAAATAAATAAATAAAATCTTTTTTAAAAAATTACTTAATTGTTGTGGTGCCATGTTCTTTTGTAGATTTGAGAAATAGTGGACACTATTTTGATTACCCCAGTATTTCTGTGTTCTCATAATTGGTCTAGTAGCATTTTAATTGGACGAATCAAACTTCAGGGACTCATCTGCTGAATCTTTAGTAAATAAACTGTTCGTTACTCCTTCTGACTATTTTACCTAAAATAAAGTCTGTGATGAATAACATTAAAAAAAAATCTTTTTTGAGAAAGAGAGAAAGAGCTCATTCATGAGTAAGGAGAGAGGCAGGGGGAGAGGGGTAGAGAGAATCTTAAGTAGGCTCCACACTCAGCACAGACCCTGAGTTCATAACCTGAGCTGAAATCAAGATTCGATGTTTAACTGACTGAGCCATCCAGGGTGGTCCCAAATAACATTTAAATAGATAAATTTGTCCTTAAAATTAAGTAACACATGATACAGCTTATGCATGAGTTAAAAAAAAATCATGGCTTATATTTTGAAAAGAAAAACAACTTAATCACTATTAGTATTTGATAAATTCCAGAAAAGAAAAAGAAGAAGCAGATCCTGCAGGTTATGGGTTGATATGTATATGTAAACTTTTATATTAATTTATATATATAAATCAAATACATATATGTCAGAATCATATCTGTATTTATCAAAAATCATCAGAATGCTTTTCAAAATGGTATGGATGGATACTAAGTAACATCAGTGATGATGCATTATCATCCCAGGATTTTTAAAAATTGCTACCAGCAAAAACTAATGTATGATGAGTTCTTACTACTTGGTAGATACTTTGCTAAATGTTCACACGCCCTATCTCATTTCATTATGACAGTTGCCTTGGGAGATAAATATTATAGATATTATTATTATTACTCATGTCATAAAAAAAAAAACTGTGTCTAGAGAGTACATAACTAGATTACAGAACTAGGCCCAGGTTAAGTGGCAAGGGCTGGATTCATACCCAGGGCCATCTGACAACAGAGCCCCTGGGCTACTATACCTGACTTGGTTGATTTCAGTAGTTCTCTTGTCTTGTGAAAGCTATAATTTTTCAGAGGTCTTCTTCAGCTTTTTATAAAGATCTAAGAACAAGTTTAATCTTGTGGATAGAGAAAGATGTCTCCCTAATGCCACATCACAGTCTCTGCTCTGCTATCAAAATCAGGAACTAAGGCAATGACTTCATTTATGAGGAGTTTCCCTACTCTGAATAGTCCACTCCACTAGAGAAGAGATTTGTGGATAATTGGTATTCTTTATCCCAGTGGATACTTCTGTCCCTCGTCCCTTAGGTTCTTCATTTTTGGTAGTAATATTTTCTGTGAATGGAATGGGTCTTACCTGGGTGTAATCACTGTACACAGCATATAGGCCGACCTTGACCCAGGGCTGTGCCCCCTCTTTTCTTCATGCCTTCAAGTCCTGATAAATAAATTAGCTTCCTATCATATTAGCTTATGATAAGCAATTGTAATTCACAGGAACTCTCTTTTTTTTTCCTTACAAAAACCAGTTTTCTTAAAAAAATAAATTAGAGCATTTATGTCAAATTCTGCTAGTTTCTTCCTCATGTTCATTGAACATAGCTAAAATTGGGGATGAGAGTAAGTATTTACTGAGTACATACTATAAATGTGACAGTGTCTAGCACACTTTGCTGAACACACGAAGCACTGTCATTATTCCTCTTTCTTGTCTTCCTTCTTCTGCTTCCCTACCCTGTGCATTTGTGGTGTTTTGTTCACTGTTCCTCACCTGTGTTAACAGATGGCAAAATCTAGATGTAGCAGCCATCACATGGGAAGGGTAGAGCACTAAATGTTTATGTTGACAAGTCCTACTGCAGGACAAATGTGTGCAGCCCTGGGCTGCTTTGGTGACTTTAGATGACAGCGGGTACCTATCCTCCCTCCTTGTCGCCTCTCCGTCTCTGATCTCCCTTTACCTGCCCCCAGCCTCCATTCAGGGGTGAAGAGTTCCCACAAGCAACTGCCTTAAAGAGATTTATTAGGTCTTATTTGTAAAGCTTTTTCAAATCCTCAAACAAAAAGAAATATAAATACAACATATCATGTTGGACAAGTTTTTTTGTTTCATAATCATGAGAACTTTTCATGAACAGAGCCTTTATGAATAGCTCAGAAGGTAAAGTATGCAGTGATTCTAAAGCTAAGTGGTTAGAATGTTCTAATCCCTGCACGTACCAGGGTAAGGGGTGAGGGCAAGAGCCTCCTTGTTGTTTTTTATTGACCCTTACTGACAAATAATTTCTCCTGTAAAGACAACACAAATGCAAATTGTCTTCGATAGAATTCTTATATAATATGCTTTAAAAAGTAATTCTTTCAAAGCATGTACTTCCATTTAATACACTGTTGTTGAAACACTAGTAATCACAGTGGCTGTTCCTTTTTAAAAAACATTAAATATTCATAATGGACCCTTGCCTTTGCAGTGATGCATTTATCTATTCATGATACTTTCATGTAGACGTTTGTAGGTAGCCTGTGTTCTTTTTTGTTAAAGTAGTATAGAGTATATACACATATGTAGATTCATTAAATGAGCTAAGTTCTCACTGTAGGTTCCCAATCGGAATAGGTTCAATACACTGATACAGGGGTATCAGATTTGCCAGCTCAAATCTGCTGGCTCAGATCCGCCAGGCATTAAATGCTTGTACATGGACTAGTTATAAAAAGAAAAGCTACTTGGGCTTGGTTAATTTCAAACAATTAACAAAAACATTACAGAGGCACTGGGAAGACTCATGTTTATTGTCAGGTTAAACCTTACTGGGAACATCCATGTATGAGTATCCATGTATGAGCTGGTGTTCCTAGTGTGTCTTAACGTCCTCCTTTTCCTCTCATTGTCACACTTTGTCTGGGTGCAGGTGATCTCCCCCCTTTTATGGCTCCTAAATCTATATTTTCAAGAAAAGTTTTTATATTACCAATTATTTCTTTGACTTGTCAACTTGAACATCCATGGACCTGCCCCTTACGTTCCAAATTCCACATCAACACCCAACCAGTTATTCAAGCCAAAATCCCTAGTGTCCCCCATGGTACCTCTCCTTTATCCCTCCAATCAGCCATTCTGAAATCATGTTTATTCTCCCTCTGCAACATCTTTATACACCCTTGTCTTTTTCTTTATCATCATTGCCAGTACCAGTTTAGTACCATTGCCAGTTTAGACCATCATCATCTTTTATCTGGACTATTTCAGTAATCTTTTAATAGTTTTTCTAGTATTTGGCTTCTCCAAAGCTACTTCAGAGTCCCTGGGTTTATTGAATGAGCTCATTCTTGATCACATTATTGTGGTTCTTTCGCGCATCCAGGGTCCTTGCTTGCATATCTAGTAAAGCTCCAACTCTGTAGTCTTACAGTCTGGGCCCAGTTTGTAAGTCTTATATTGAAATTTTCCCAACTGCTCCTTACCTGCACCTCCCACCCCAATACACGTGAATGCACACTATTTTCCACTTATAATGGACTAATTGCTGATCCTCAGACAATTTTATTTTTTGTCTACATGTTGCTTATTCAGCCTGGTGTTAGAGTATAATGTTTAAAAGCCCAGGCTTTCAAGTCATATGGACATGAAATAGTCTACAAGTTTTGTCAACAACTAGCTGTGAGGCCCTCGCTATATTATCTTACCTTTCTGGGCCTCTGTTTCTTAACCTGAAAAATGGGAATATAAAACAAGCTTAATTTATTGGATAGTTGTGAAGAATGAAGTGTAAGTGCTCAGTACAATACCTAACTCATGGTAATCTTTGACAGCTCTTGCTTGTATTACCCAGAATGTACCTATAAACTGCCAGTCAACCTTAAAGCTAGAGCTAAATTGTAACCTTTTCTATGTAACTTCCCTTGACCTAGACTTCTCCCAACTCCGCCCCCATGAAGTCATTATTAATCATCCTTTTATTTAAGCTCCTAGAGCATTTTGTAATCCTTCTATTATACATGTGTCTTAATCTATTATTATTTATGAGTCTGTTTCCCCCACTGGAACACGAGTACTTGTTGGCAGGGGCAATGGCTTGTTCATTTCATATCCTGGGACCTAGCACAGATCCTGGCTTATAATTGGTATTCAGTAATTGTTCACCAAACTGAATTTGTTAGATATTTTAAATATCTTATTTCCCTCCTTGTTACACTATTGTAGAAGTGGTTGTGCTAAAATTGAAATAATAAGCCCATGATGGCATTTTTTAATCTCCTACTTTTATGAAATTAAGTTGGAACCATCAACATGATATCTAGTGTCCAAAAACCAGACTTAGTAACAAGAAAAAAAGGAAGCATTTGGTATCTCTAGTTCTAAGATTGCAGGGCTTGTTGGCACAATGAGGTCAGCATTGTTGCATCAGCGCATCAGGAGGACTGCATGAATTCATTAGCCACTTGCACAATATGATTTGGGCTTTCACTCTAGTCATCAGGCAGATGTTCAAACACCAGAGAATGGCTACAGTGTTCCAGACACAAAAAGCAAGTGCCTAGTGCAACTCTTAGCTATTATAAGAAGCATCTTCAACAAAAAATACATTTGGCTGAGCACACAGGGACAGTGTGTTACACCAGAATCACCAGTAGTATTTACTAAGGAGTAGATGAGCTTTTTCTCCCCACCAGAGAGACAGTGCATAAGGGAAAGTGTAAGGGGTGCCTGCTAGGACTGGATTTTTTAATGCTTGCTCTAGGGCATTGTCTTTTATTTTTTTCCTTTAACTGAGAGATTTTACATTTATAAAATAAACTGGGTTTACCAGCTTCTCTTGGAAGATCAGACCTGGCAATATTGGGTGTCTGTTTTTTCAAAGAGCAAGTCTTTATGGAAGCTAATAAGCAGTTGGATGGATGGCATAAGGAAGGATATCATTGTACTAGTTCTCATTATTCAATATATGGGTCCTCTCACCCATTTTTACCCCCTAACTCAACTCTGTAGGGCAGGCATTCATATTTGTGAACACTTGCTCTAAATCTCAGTTTCTAATTCTGTAGAATGGGTATATCAGCAACTAGCTTGTGGGATTTTTTTTAAAAGATTTTATTTATTTATTAGAGCGAGAACACGAGCAGTGGGGAGAGACAGGGAAAAGGAGAAGCAGACTCCCCCTGAGCAGGGAACATGACGTGGGCTTTGATCCCAGAACACATGACCTGAGCCCAAGTCAGATACTTATTAACTTATTGAGCCACCCAGGTGCCCCTAGCTTGAGGGATTTTTTTTTTTTTTAAGATTTTATTTATTTACTTGACAGACAGAGATCACAAGTAGGCAGAGAGAGAGAGAGATGGAGAAGCAGGCTCCTCACTGAGCAGAGAGCCCAACGCGGGGCTCGATCCCAGGGCACTGAGACCATGACCTGAGCCGAAGGCAGAGGTTAACCACTGAGCTACTCAGGTGCCCCTTGACGGATTTTTATAAAGATTATATAATGCAATTTTTGTGAAGTACTTCATCAAGTTCCTGATGTTATAGTAAGTTCTCAGTAGATGGTTGCTGATTATTTTTTCAGTATACTTTCGAAACTTGTATTTATTGAGCTACTGCTATGTGGCAGCTACCAGGCTAAGCATGGAGACACAATGGTGAAGAATATAGGCATGGCCCTGCCTGGAGAATGTTTATAGTTTAGCATCCAAGGAAATGTCAGTTATCATTTTCCTGAGTGTGTGACTTTTTTGTTTGTGTTATGGAACAGGGAAGGAGAAGAAGTCATTGGGTTATTTTGAGAATCACTGCACTGGATTGAAAAAGCAAAGGCAACCCCCAGGCCTTATAAAAAGGCATTTCCCTTTTTGAACTGAACATTCCCCAGTAGCTCTTTATTCTCACCTGCCCCACAAAGCTACTCCTGGTCCAGAACTCCCTAATGCAGCACATGACCTTCTTATCCATTCCGTTGTTCATCCCAAAAAGCTAAGAATATTTTGATACCTCTCTATCCTCTCCTTTGTCCCCCACCATGTTTAATCTTTCAGCAAATTCTTTCAGCTCTTCTTGCAAAGCCTGCCCTAGATCTATTTACCTGCACACCTCTGTACTGCTCCCAAGCAGTCTGGTCCAAGCCATCATCATCTCTCCAGTGGATGACGTGCAGACTCTAAACAGCACCCCCTGCTTCCACTAGACCACACTTTTTCTGTAAAGGCCTGGATAGTAAATTGATTTTTGGTGCTGTGGGTTATCCGGTCTCTGTCACAACCACTGGGTTCTGAGCTTGTACACAAAAGCAGGGATAGGCAATACTTAAGCCCCTGGGCCTGGCTCTGCCCCAGACAAACTTGATTCACCAAAACAGACTGGAGGCTCCATTTGGCCTATGGGTAATTGTATGTGGTTAGGCTCATTTAACTTAAATCCCTGCTTTGTTTTCTCAAAATAGTAAGAATACTTCCTCAACTCTCCCGATCAAGTTCTGCCTGGCTCTTTTGATCTAGTGCCCCTTTTTACTCCAGCTATGCCATCCTTGCCTTTGATTTTCAGGCACACCAAGCTGATTCCTTCCCCAGAGCCTTGGTACCAGTTGTCCTGGATTTTCCTCACCCTATCTTAGCGTGACTGCAATTCAGACTCATTCCACATGACAACTTAAAGTCAGTCACTGCTATTTTTTTATGATCTTTTAAGTGCTTTCCATCATTGGAAAAATACCTTATTTATTAATTTGGTTAATTTTAATTGGTAGTCTGTATTTACATACTGGTTTGTAAGCTGGTGGCAGACTAGGGTTGTGTGTATCCCCAGAGCCTTGTCCAGTACTGGACACAGAAGAGGCTTCAAAAGATACTTTTTGGAAGAATGAATGAATGAATGAATGAATGACTGTTCTCAAACAGTGTTAAGCCACAGTACCTCTTTAAGCCTGCAATCCTAGAAGGTCAGCAGATCCTCATTTGTCTGTGCAGGCCCCGGCTTTATTCTGCTGTCCTTGACCAAAAATTACCAAGGGTGGCTAGCCTAAAAGGACAGAATTATAAAGTTTCTTCCAACCAGAAAGAATTTAAATTTCAGAAGGACAAAGGGTAAAATCCATGTAACAAAGAGCCTATATCAGCTAAGTTTGTGCTGATTTCTGCTGTGTGACTGGTCTTTGTTTCCCTGTGGAACTTTGCCTGTGCTTAATGTCTGGAGGGAGGTACTTAGGGAGATTCCTAATAAAGAGTTACTTTATAAAACAAGTGTTATGTGTGGGGGTGTTAATATTTTTTTCTTTTTGTCTGAGTGTGAAAGCTAGAAGATCCAAATGACAGCTCCCAAGTGGACTCCTTGACTTGAAAGAGACACAAAAGTCCTTTATTCAGTAAGCCATCCTGCCTCTTCATCGGAAAAATATAACCATTATTTTCATAGGAGGACAGGAAATTGTTTAATACAAATATTAGTGTATGAGTCTGCTTGTGCTATCATAATGGAATACTTTCAGACTTGGTGGCTTCATCTCCCGATTCTGGAGGCCCGAGATGCGGGTACCAGCAAAGTTGGTCTTTGGTGAGACCTTTTTTCCCAATTTATAAATGGCTGCCTCTCACTTTGTCCCACATGATTTCTCCTCTTGTTATGTGGAGAAAGACCTCTGGTGTCTTCCTCTCAGTGTAAGGACACTGGTCCTATCAAATTAAGGTCCCATCCTTATGACTTCATTTAACCTTCATTACTGCTTCAAAGACCCTTTTTCCAAATACAGTCATATTGGGGGTTAGGACTTTAACATATGAATTTTGGGAAAACACAATTCAGTCCATGACAATCAGGAATCTTTAGAACTGTAATTTCATGTAATACAGACTTCCTTGTTGCTTAAAGGAATATATCTATACATACATATTTGTATTTGCTGGCAATGTGAATGAACCTTCTTTGGGAAATCTGTGCTTACTCTTTTTTCTTATTGGCTCTAATACTTTTCACTCAGTCTCAGTCTTGCAACTCTTAGTAAATTAGAGATCAGAGTTTACAAATAAATGAGTACTGCAGTGAAATTCACTCTCTCAGTGAGACTGGAGAACAAAGGGAAACCCTCACTGTGGGGCCTTCATGACACATCTTAACAACACAAAGGTACCCACTGGAGACTGTGTCCCTTGGGTTAAGAATGAAGCTGTTTACCACAAAATGGCCTGCTTTTCTGCCATTTCTCACATGCTTGGCCCTTTCAGGGCACTTTTTCTTGGAGAGTTATTTATTTTCTCTTCTCACACCTTCACTCAAGTTTATCTCATAATATTTGTGATCCTCCTTCAGGAAGAATTTTATATCTGAACAAGGGCAGTTGCTTGAATGATCAAGGAGCTATTCTTTAATTATTTGACTTTAAAAACATAATTTTTACTTACCACGCCAACTTTGCTGAGTGCTTACCATGCATGGGTCACAGTGCTAAATAACTTTCATGAATATTTTCATTTAGTAATATCAAAAACCCTAAGAAGGAGGTATTTTTCTTCTATTCAAAGATAAGGAAATGATGTTTAGAATGGATAAGTAAAACAAGCAAAAATGTTAATAAACTTGGGTCTTGATTCCAGCTCCATCCAATTTCAAGGCTGAGCCTCTTAACTAATGTGAAAGTTGTCTCTCTTTCATTAGTCATTCTTAGAGGAACTGGATTCAAGCCCTTTGTCATAATAATTTAAAGTGTCAGCATATATGCAAAATATTTTCTACACAACATTTAATTCTTTATGATCCAAGTTCAAATATGAAGTTCACTTCAGTCCAAGATTTCTTAGGCTTCCACTACTTGGAAGACACTGTTCTCCAGGCAGTGTGAATGGGACAGGGTCCAGCTTTTCAGGTGATGGACAGGTTGGCAGTGGTGTCAGTTACGAGCACACCTAACCAAGCGCCCAGTGACAGAGAAATAGTTTCCACTAAGTGAATGGGAAGAACAGAGAAGTAAGGGAATAATTATAGCTAAAAGTAAGGCAGAGTGTCATCTTAGTAAGACTCTAAGTTTGAGTCCTAGCTCTGTCAATTTATAAGCTGTGTGACCAAACAAGTTTCTCTAAAGCACTTTCCTCCTCTGTAGAGTAAGGGTAACGATGTTCTCCAGTGAAGTCAGCTATGAAAGTTAATGAGCTAATGGACGAATCATTGAGTACTGTACCTGACTGACATATACTCCATAGTGAGTGTTCAGTAGATGTCAGCAGACATGTTGTTGTTGTTTAACCTCCAGTCAGGAAAACCACTAGACTGAAACTAAAGACAGCTAGTCTGCCTGCATTACAGAAAAGATCGAAGTTTACCATTGACAGATTTATGTGATCTGATCTGTCACCTGTTAGCTATGTTACTTTGGGCATGCTTGCAACATTAACATCTACCTTGTAGCATATTGTGAGGTATAGTAATAGCAGGCCCAGATATTTATATTGTAATTACAGTGTGCTAGGAATTGTTCCAAGGGCTTTATCATTTCATATTATCTCTATAATAATGTTTTTAGTATTAGCTCTATTATAACTATCACCTTTTTACACATGGCAACACTGTATTCACAGAATGTAAAGAAATTCCCAAGTTGATCAGCAAACAATCTGTAATGCCAAGATTTTGAACCCTGGCATTCTGCACTCTTTCACAATGTTATATACTTCTCTCATTTTTTGCTTAAGTCTATGAAACGTTTAGTATTGTGCCTAGCACGATGAAAACATTCAGTAAATGTTCCCAGGTTTTGTTATAAATGATAATGTATGGGAGAATGGCTCCTCCCAGGAGGTGGCATATATGAGATACACTTTGAAGAATATATGTCAGCAAATAAACAGTTAAGCAAGCCCAGGCTTTGTGGAGATTTTTGCATTTAGACATTCTAGACTGAGTAAATAGCTCATACAAAGATACAAAGGCAGGGCATATATGGAGAATAGCGAGAGCTCAGTTTGGTTGGAACAAAGGATGAGGGAGGAGCCTGGGACAATAAGCCTGAAAAAGATCGTATGGAGTTGAACTTTGGAGCAGTTTAAATAAAAGCAAGAGATCTGATAAGGGGGAGTCCTTATGATTGTGAGGAGAAAGAGACAAGGTCAGCAATAACTTCCATGGCCCTTTGAAAATGGGTTGCAGGAAGCAGAGGCTGGATGAGAGGAGACAAGGGGAAGTCTACTGAATTAGTTCACGTTACATATAATAGGGTAGACCAAGTGGCCATGAGACCACATCAGAAAAAAGCTCAGCCTCTGTCTGTTTATTTACATTTTTGGTAATGACTAGTTTTTATTGCTAACATCCTCATGTTTTCAGGCTAACATCCTCATGTTTTCAGGTCAGTTGTGTTCATTGTTGCAATTTTTGTGTTTCAGCTTGTTTAATATACCCAATTAAGGGAACCTGTTGGTAACTAGATAGAAGTGATGTTTGAAACAGTTTCTCTGACAGTGGTGTTTATATAGATTATGATTTTCAGCCTTTATTCCCAGCTGAGAAATAGGGAGCAGTTCATTTTCCTCACTTGATTACACAGCCTTCTCTGTTCGCACCACAGCATCCCTAAAATTGATAAGGACCTTGTTTTTTTATAAGAACTCGTAATGACTCTACTGGGTAAAGAAATGCCAGCTCTATGGCACGTGGGTAAGCAAGAGGACATCTGTACATTTATGGAGTCTTTTTCACATCCATGGAATTCGAATGCTGCCTCATTGTTAATGGACATTGAACACATAAGACAGCTTTTTCTGCATGGAGGGTTAGTCCTGGGAAAAGCTATTATGAAAAAAAACTCAATCTTCTGCCTTAAAGCACTAATTTATGGGCCCTGGCCCATTCAGTGACTTCATTTTTTTATTAGCAGAATAATTGGCTTATAAATGTTTAAAGACATAGAAATCACAAAACAAGCTATGCTGAAGCAAACCAACAGACTACTGAGTTACCCATTATAAGGTCAAATATGTGAACAGCAGTAATGCTTCCAATGTATGTGAGAATTCCTGAGTAACAATCATTTTTACAAACAACAAAAAGTGTATATCTTTATACCAGTGAAAGAATGAATAAAGATGCATGTACACAAATAGGTCATATAATTGGTTAATATTTTGGCAGATAATTCTGCAGTGATGGGACTAGCTAATTTTTCATGAATACTTTACATGTTTCAGGCTCTTTGCATATATATAATACACTTTTCTAAATTATATATTTTCATTTCATACATTTACCATTTTCTATATATTTCTATATGTTTTTATGTAAATCATAGTTCTTTTAAAGATTTTATTTTTATTTTATTTGACAGAGAGAGAGATCACAAGTAGGCAGAGAGGCAGGCAGAGAGAGAGGGGGGAGCAGGCTCCCTGCTGAGCAGAGAGCCTGATGCGGGGCTTGATCCCAGGACCCTGAGATCATGACCTGAGCTGAAGGCTGAGGCCCAACCCACTGAGCCACCCAGATGCCCCTGTAAATAATAGATAAAACATAAGAGTATCTAAAGTCTCAGATGAGCAGTTGGCTTCATAAAATGATTCTTCTGACAGATTCAAGGTCTATTTCTGATTAATTCTGTTCTTATTTTTAATCCATGGGTAGAACTTAGGTCATCAGGGTTTTCTAGGGACAATTAAATAAGAAAATACCTCTACCAGATACACCTAAATGAAAGGATTAAGATCCTGCTGTGTTAAGATAGCTTGGATGCTCCAAAGAATGATGAGAAAGTGCATCTATTTCGTCTGGCTGAGTCTGATAAATGCAAACGTCCACTTCTTTCTAAGCATATATTTAGGTTTTCTCAACTTGCGTTGTGTACCCTCAGAATTTCAAAATCTGGTATCACAGTATACAGCTCTCTGGAAACCTCATCTATGTATACAGTGAATAATCAGAAACATTAATAACTCTAAATGTCTATCTGTATTACTATAAGGACATGTCCTCTATTTCTATTGTACTGTATGACTATATTAATACTTACCTAAATTGTGTGCACAATCTTATGGGTGATGAATCTGAAGCTCAGAGAGCTTCTGAATAGGCAAAAGAACAAAAATAAATTCACAAAAGTTCAGGTACTGAAGTTAATGTCCTGTATTTGGAATTCATAATGACATTACTCCAAGATGTTTTTTACTTTTATTTTTAGACTCAGCCATCAAAGTTGGTTCTTTAGTCTTTAAACTCTCAGGAGAAAAGCAAAAGGACAGGTCAGAGGAGAGTCTATTATTAGGTTCAATAGCAGATGTGAGAAATACAATTGTTAGCAATAAGGAAGGGGTACAAAAAGTCCATAAAAATCAGGCATAAGAGCCGAAACCTGTATGTCGGTCTGTAGTGATGAGGGAATGATGGACATTCTTATCCTCTTGCGTGGACTCCAAGGCCACAGCAAAGACAATCACTAGTCGTTACAGAGATGCAGAGACTGCAAGCCAAGACTGCTACTCTTGGTAATTTCTGTTTTAATAAAGAGTAGTCAGTCAATCAGAATGTAACAAATGCAAAAGTTTGGGAGTCTAAAAGAAGAGATCTTGAGTGGTCCAGATCATTTCAAGACAGTTTTAGTCTTCATTTTCCTGCACTGGCAAACATTTTTGCTAATATGCTGTCTTCAGGTCATTGGTGCTTATTAGTATACATCAAAGTTTCACCCCCGCCAAGGTTTGTCTGTGTTTTCCCAACAGACATGTTGTTTAGGGAGCGCCCAATGGGCCTCTAATAGGGGCTGAAGGCAGACCTCATTTCCAGAGTCTCCCAATTGAACTTTGATGTCATGTCCAAGTAAGGATCTATGTACAGTCAGAGAGATACCTTGGCAGGATGGAAATACATCTGTCACAAAATCTAAAAGAGGACTTTAGTGAACTCTGATTAATAAATAAATACTGTAATTATTTTTGTAAGCAGCACAGTTATTTTTTGAAATTGTATTGATGATTAATAGATTAAAAATATGTAACAGATTGTAGACAAATGTTTTGGATTTTTATTCATTTTTTTAATACAGTTGGCCTTGAGAGTTTATCTATAAATATCACAGAACGTTTCCTCAATGAATGTTTAAGAATCCGAGCATGTTCTTAATAATGTTATACAAAGAAAGGGTCAAGTTGGAAACTGGTGGCTCCTTATCATAGGCATAGTGTCCCTTGTCATCACAAAATATGGCATGACAGGCTGGGTATGACTTGGTTTGCTTTGCCAAAAGTAGTTGGGAAAAAATTTCGTTAGCCATCCTGAGTCTTGTTGCTATCTCCAACTACTCTTTGGAGACAGGACAGCTCTCTGTGTTGGCTTACTTGTCTTTTTCCTTTGAGAGACAAATGAAGCAGCTTGCTAGGAAGGAAAGATGGAAGGGATAAAGAGAGAGATAGAGAAAGAGGGAAATAGCTGGGTGCTGCAGGGAAGAGATATTGAATTCAGGCTTTGATTAACCTTGGAAAAATCATCAAAAGAGGAGCAGGATTTTCACTTCTGTTTTTCAACACTGAGCCTTTCAGAGAAGAACATTACTACATAGTAGGTTAAGCACTTCAGGGGACTTCTGGTAGCCCTAGAGAGTTCACAAGGAAACCAGAGCCAACTAGAATGTAATATCCTAGACCAAAAACAAGAGAAAGTAGACTAATCCCCTAGACAGATTCCTGGCATCCATTAGGTTCTATGGAATAGTCTCAAATAAAAACTGAATAACACTAGACTGCCCGATCAGGTATTTCACTCATGGATTATTTTCTAGGATAATGGAGAGACAATAAGAATAATGTACTAATTTCATCTTATCAGTGAACAGATGAGATTTTTAAATATCTGGAGCTGTTGGTTTCCTTTGAGATCAAAGTCTAATGTTTGCATTTTATTGTGAGGAATACACAGATTCTAAATAGAGGAGAGCATTTCGCCCCCATATACACATCCGCTCAAGTGCTGTTATTCAGGTACCATGAGTGCTTTTTGTGCCTTTAACAGGTTAAACAGCCTCTACATAAAAGCTATTTTCAAATTGAATGGATAATATAAAGTTTATTTAGACAATGTGTGTGAGAGTGTTGAAAAATGCTGGCTTGGCTCAAATCAGATAACCTTGGCTCCAAACCTTTCATACCCCGTACAAGCTGTGTGATACAGAGCGGGTCACCTAACCTCTCTGAGAATGTTTTCTTTCTTTCTTTTTTTTTTTTTTAAAGATTTTATTTATTTATTTCACAGGCAGAGATCACAAGTAGGCAGAGAGGCAGGCAGATAGAGAGAGAGGTGGAAGCAGGCTCCCTGCTGAGTAGAAAACCCGATGCGGGGCTCGATCCCAGGCCCCTGGGATCATGACCTGAGCCGAAGGCAGACGCTTTAACCCACTGAGCCACCCAGGCGCCCCTGAGAATGTTTTCTTATACATAGAAAAGAAAGGGTCAGTGAGTGCTATCTTCATAATATTGGTATGAGGTTTCATAAGATGATAATCTAAAGAGTTAACATAGCAACTCATTTATTTATCACAGTAAGAACCCAATAAGGTCAGTTATGGTTACAATTACTATCTGAAAGATTTCTCACAGAGAGAGGATTGGGATAGTGTTTGGAATTTTAGAGGGAGAGTCAAAATACAGTTCCATTTCAGGTTTTCAGTGCCATAAGTCAACCAGCCTTGTAATATACCTACTGTATGCCAAACATTGTGCTAGATGTTTTTCTAAGCCATTAATATTTATGTTTCAATAATTAATTTGCTCCTAACATAAAAATAATGTAGGATGATAATTCAAAAAATTAAGATGGAAACACGTGGGAGAGAGGATAGAAGAGTTAAACACAGAACATCATTTCTTGAAGGACTGTTGAACTGAACAAATATGAGACTGTGTACAGTTGCACTCATTCACTTACGCAATAGGCATTTATTGAGCACCAACAACACACGTTCTTCCCCATGCTGCATAAGTAAACCCCATCTCTCCCTCCCTCACCCTGCTTTACTCTTTTCATGGCATACATAGTTTTGTTTTATAACTGTGTGTCTGCCCTCACAAGACTGAAAGATACGCACAAGCCCTGCTTCATTTGTTGTTTCCTGGTAAACAACAGGAATATACTACTCCATAAGTAAATACTCCACCAGTACTTCTTTTTTCTTTTTCTTATTGGAGTGTAGCTGACATATCATAGTATATTAGTTTCAGGTGTACAACATAATGGTTCAGCATTTATATACATTACTAAGTGATCACCACAATAAGTCAAGCTACCATCTATCTCCATACATAACATAGTTGTTAAAATGTTATTGACCATATTCCCTGTGCTGTATATTACATTCCCATTACTTATTTATTTTATAACTGGAAATTTGTACCTTTTAATCCTTTTCACCTATTTCACCCATCCTCCTGCCTCTCTCCCCTCTGGCAATCACCAGATTGTTTTCTGCATCTTTCAGTCCGTTTCTGTCTTATTTTGCTTGTTCATTTGTTTTGTTTTTCAGATTCCATATATAAGTGAAATCATATGGTGTTTGTCTTTCTCTCCCTGACTTATTTTACTAGTATTTTATTTAGCTTTACTTATTTTACTTACATCCATTTGGTAGCAAATGCCAGATCTCATTCTTTTTTATGACTGTGTAATATTTCCTTATATATATAATATATGTGTTATATATATATGTATATTATACACACACACACACACACACACACACACACACCCCGTATCTTCTTTATCCATTCATCTCTTGATGGGACACTTATGTGTCTAACATATCTTGGCTATTGTAAATAATGCTGCAGTGAACACAGGGCTGCATTATACCTTTTCAAATTAGTGTTTTCATTTTCTTTGAATAAATACCCAGAAGTGTAATTGGTAGATTGTACAGTACTTCTTTTTTTAAAAATTTTGAGGAAACTCTACCCTGTTTTCCATAGTGATTGCACCAGTTTTCATTCCACCAACAGTACTTGTGGGCTCCCCTTTCTCTACTTCCTCGCCAATACTTGCTGTTTCTTTCTTTCTTTTTTTTTTTAATAATACTCATTCTGACACTTTTGAAATGATAGCTCCCTCTAGTTTTGATTTGCATTTCCCTGGTGACTAGTATTGGTGAGCCTTTTTCATGTGTCTGTTGGGCCATCTGTATATCTTTGGAGAAATGTCTATTCAGGTCCTCTGCCATTTTTTAATTGGATTGTTGTTGTTATTTTTTTTATATTGGGTTGTGTGAGTTCTTTATGTATTTTGGATATTAACACTTTATCAGATATATCATTTGCAGATATTTTCTCCCATTTGGTCTCTTGCCTTTTCATTTCTTTGATGGTTTCCTTCACTGCAAAAACTCCTTAGTTTGTTGTAGTCCTATTTGTTTATTTTTGCTTTTGTTGTCCTTGTCTGAGGAGGCAGATCCAAAAAATATTGCTGGGACTGATGTCAAAGATTTTACTGCCTTTGTTTTTATCAAGGAGTTTTATGGTTTCCGTTTTGCATTTAAGCCTTTAATCCATTTTGAGTTTATTTTTGTGTGTGTTATAAGATGTGGTTCAGTTTCATTCTTTTGCCGTGTGGCTGTCCAATTTTCCCAACACCATTTATTGAGAAGAATGTCTTTTTCCCTGTGTATATTCTTGCCTCCTCTGTCATATATTAATTGGCCTTAAAAGGGTGGGTTTTTTTCTGGGCTCTCTATTCTGTTCTATTGATTGATGCTGTTTTTGTGCCAGTAACATACTGTTTTGACTACTACAGCTTTGTGGTGTATTTGAAATCAAAGAAGGTGATACCTCCAGCTTTGTTCTTTTTTTCTCCAGATTTCTTTGGCTGTGTGGGGTCTTTTGTGATTCCATATAAATTTGGGGGTTTTAATAAATAGTCCTTGAATAAATGAAGGAAGGAATGAATTAAAGTAAGCTTGCCACAGAAGAACTCAAGAATGAATCAATTTAAGAGGACAGGATCTCAGAGGGTATGCTCCTGGGAGGCCAAGGTTGAGGGGGAGCTGCTCTTGGTTGTATCAGATAAACAAGCATCAGGGTATAATATGCACATTTGAGCCAGTAGATTAGTGTTTGCTAGCGCTCTTTTTGTGACAGCTCAGGGTGTCTTTATCTTAATAAACATGCTATAATCCTATCAAAGGTCCACAAAAAACTACCAAAAAATGCAATACAGTAATATACATATATATGATCCACGTGGTTTGTGGGGAAGAGACAAGGTTACAGATAATGCTGTATTAAAGTAACAATATACTGTCTGGCAGTATGGTTTGATAATGGCAAAGCTGCTGTCTTTTAATGTGTGTGTGTGTGTGTGTGTGTGCAAATGTGTGTTCAAATCAAATCTTGAGCTGAACCTTTTCTAATTTGGTCAACATTAATACTGTTGTCACCTTGATTGTTAAGGTTAGGTGACCTGGAACAGTGAATGGAATTTATTTCAAGTGCTCTTTCTTTTCAGCAGTTTTGCTGATGCCCATACTCACATTTCATTCAGGCTCAGATATTGCTTGTACTATTAATTCTAAACTAGTAGTGTTAATTCAGTATTTAATTATAGCTCATAAGCTTTCCCTGAAGCTAGAAAGAAAACACTTTCTTGTGTATTGTGGAAGAAAAACTTCTTTTCCTTTATGTTAAAATGTAAAATGATTATTGCTCATCTCTGTCAGTTTTCTTTATAAGTATTTTCTTCACCAAATAATGAATATGTTACCAAATTTTATGGACAGTTAAAAAATAAAGCGAAAATTTCTTAATTTCCTGGTGGATTAATTAAGGAGGTGTGCAAAATTCCTTGCCTCTAGGAAAAAGTATATATTTATATTTATAACTTTGACTTTCTTATATATTAAACAAGTTATATGGGTTCTTTTAGAAAACATAGAAAATAAAGTAATAAAGTTCCAAGGAAGAGGTATGTCATACATGCCACCCACAATTCTGTTCTCTAAGAGATAGCATTTTGACATTCACATTCAAAAGCTTGAAAAGGTACATGTTTTTAAAAATTATGTATCTAAGTTTTTTGCCATGTGGTTATCATCAGAAGTATGTAGAACATATTCTGTGCAAATGTTTTTAATTTACATTTGGAGAAGTACTGATATCATTTTAGTATTTAGGTAAGGTAAAAAATTTTCATGTAGTGATATCCCTACACCTAAATTTAGCTCAACATGTTTGTATTTTAGTTAATTGAGTTTTTTGTTTTGTTTTGTTTGTTTGTTTTTTGGTTTGGGTTTTTTTGCAGGAGAATGTAGTTGTAATGTACTTCCAGGCCTGAATGGACAGGGCACTGTGCACTGATCAACACCATCATAGGAAGTGTGGCCCATACGAAGAGTTAGCTGTGTAGGATATTGTAAGGTGTTGCAGCAAAGCTCCTCATTGGGCCTTCTAGCTCTAGTGATTTATGATTATATTCTTCCCACATAAAAGGAACCATATGTTCTTCACCAACCCTTTAGGTGAGGTTTACACTCTTTGAGAGGGATTGCAGTAATGATAATGACCCACTTTTTTGCCCCACCCTGGCCATCATTTATTTAGTACATACATAGTGCCAATCACTGTTCTAAGTTCTGCTAGTAGAGGCAGAACCTGATATTGGAGCCTTAGCTATAGCCTGTTTATTATGCCAGGGATTCCTGGAAGATGAGAGAAGAACCTGTAAGACAACAACTTGAGGATTTTAATGAGCATCCCATACAACTTCTAAGATGTCCAAATGTTTTTGCAAATGCAAGCATGCATTAGTAGAGAGAGACTTGGCATTGTAGAGAAGGTTTATTGAAACAACTACCAGGTTCCAGCATGGGAAAAGCTCAAAGTCAACTGGCAGAAAAAAGAAATTTCATGCAAGTGGCTTATTCCTTAGAAACAAGTGTGTGATGAGACCTGCTTTTTAGAGTTGCCATGGTTGCTAGCTCCTAACCCCTGCCCTCCCCCAGCAACGTTCAGTCAGGCTTCAGGGTGCACTGACAATAAATGTATATACTTTATGTGCATAATGCCAGTCAGTTAGTCCTTAATTTTTTCTTTATATCTGGGAGATTAATGTGTTTCTTGCATTCTGAATCTGTAATTAGGCATCAGGTCTTAGTGCTACATGCATTTGCACTCTACATATTATTTACCTTACATAACATTGCGCTGACTGTGTATAAGCACACCTTCTCCGTGGTGGCATCTTGAGTGCGGCTCATTAAAAACTACCATATAATTGTATGGATAAGAGTCTACTGTGCAATGAAGAAGGTTTCCCAGTGTATTAAAAATTTTAAAAATTAAAAAGTCCATTCCTAGTCAGTCGTACTTTGAACAAGTTTAATTCATAGAACATAATCAAAACACTTTATTTTTACTTTTTATTCCTTTAAAATTTGTCGACTAGACATAGTCTTTCTATGACCCTGTACAGAAAATGGATAGGGGTTGTGGTTTTTCTGGTCAGTTTCAGTTGATAGAAAGTCCTGCAATTTTTTAAAATGACAGATAAGCTCATATTAGGAATTAGGCTGTCTAGTCCCAGAGGATGATCACAACTCTGAAGTTGATTTAATGTTGGCTTTTCTCCCACCCACACTGAAGGCTAGCCTTTGCTGTGTGTGTGTGTGTGTGTGTGTGTGTGTGTGTGTGTGTGTGTGTAGGGGTGTTCTTATCTTTTTCTCACCCACCACCTCCTCTGTGGTTGGAGCTTTGGAAAATGGACGGGCAAAGGAGGATACAGAAATTTATTTCACTTGAACTGATACTGTTTCAAAATGGTTTCTTTCTTTTTTTTTAATGATTTTATTTATCTATTTGACAGAGAGAGACCACAGTGAGAGAGGGAACACAAATAGGGGGAGTGGGAGAGGGAGAAGCAGGCTTCCCACTGAGCAGAGAGCTGGATCCGGGTCTCCATCCCAGGACCATGGGATCATGACCCCAGCTGAAGGCAGATGCCCAACAGACTGAGCAGGCTTCCTGCAGAGCAGGGAGCCAGATGTGGGACTTGATCCCAGGACCCTGGTATCATGACCTGAGCTGAAGGCAGATGCTTAGCGACTGAGCCACCCAGGTGCCCTCAAAATGGTTTCATGCTCTCTTCTCTTACAGACCTTTTCTCTTTTTTTCCACTAGAGAAAAGATTTCAAAGCTGACTCTTGCCTTGTGGACATTTTTGAGTTTTCCTCAGAGGCTCTTATGTGGACCCTGGAACTGTTACTCTCCTGAACCACCCCATCACTCTACTACTGGTTGTCTGGGAGGACCCTCCATTATGGACTCTCACAGTTGGAGTCCCATTGCTTCTTCCAGGTGGTCCTCCTGGGTATAAGTAAAAGCAACCCTTGGCCAACTTTTCCTCTCATGTGACTTAAACTTTAGTGTAAATTCACATGTTCTTTGATCTGCTCTTAGAGGGAAAGCTGTTACAGCAGAAATTCTCCCCTGTTCCAAAAAGCAGCTCACCAGGCTTTGCTTCTCTTCAAATTACCTTGGTGGGAGTCAGACTCAAGTCCATTGCCTCTAAAGTTCTCAGACACTGATATCAAGCTCTCCCAGTGGTTACATTAAAGGCCCCAATGAGCTTCAATGGAGAGTAAAGGCACTCCTTCTCTTTGGGGAGGGTTAAGGAGCACATGTGACATACCATCCTCTGAAGGCTGTCCCCAAATCAGCTAAACAAAATCCCCCTTTTCTACACCTTCAGACATTTTATGTCCTATCTCTTGTTTTAACATCCTTGGGTGAAGACCTAGTGGTCATGAAAGTGGTTCTCAGTACACACACACAGCCCTTATATTTTGATCGGTGTGTAGCATCTGTTCTATCTTTGGACTTAGTTAAAAGATTAACATTAACATTCTTCTACTTATGACCATATCATGATCTCATTCAGTGTTAATAACAGTCATGGAAGGTAGCTGACATTCTTTTTATGATGTGAAGATTAAGATTTAGAAAAGTAACTGGCTCAAGGTCACACATCTGGTAAGTGGCAGAGCCAGGGTTTGATCCAAAGTCTTTTCTTATTCTAATACCCAGGCTCTTAGTCATAACTTCATATTTACTAATACACTTACCATTATTAACCTAACAGTTCTAACAAAGAAAATTCAAAACTAACTCTCAGTACTAAGGAATTGCCTGACCTATACATTGAACTTCCATACCTTGAATTTTCTTACAAAATGCACAACTTAAATTTTCTTGTCTTCAAGGTGTTGCTGCTTAAACATTTATATTAACATTTTGGGGAGGAAAAAGTATATTTATATGTATGTGTTCAGGAAGACACTTGTATTAACTGAGACATGTAAGTCACTCACATTAATTAATTAAGAATTCTGGCTCCCTTCAATGAGAATGTTATTTTCCAATAGAAGAATGAACATGTTTTATATAAGAGCAGAATCTCACTATCAGCAGCTGTTGGAAACAATTCCTGTGTAATATTTTAAATAGCAAAATCTGAAAATCTGTCACAGCTTACATGCATTCTTGGTCACAAGGCACACCTTATAGATTACAAAAGTAAGAGAATTGTGGGAATATCCTCCTCAGTGTTAACATTTCCCAGCTTTGAGGACTTCAATTCTAAATTTATATCATTACCATCTCAATTAAGGGAAATTAAATTCTCAGTGCCATTTGTTAGTGAATTCTTTATTCTTAATTTCTCCCTCTCTCTAGAAAAAAAGAACTTGGGTGTCTTGGTCTAAAAAATGACAAGACAAAAAGTTACATCCTTCTTTATTTATAGCTCTGATTTATAACTCTGCAAGAGCAGAGTTACAGCAAGGCTAGAACAGGGCACACAAAAAAACTTAGTGATAATATGCTTTAGCTCCATAATTAATTTCATTAGGAGATGTTTTGACAGTAAAGTGGGAGGTATTTTCATTCTGAAAGATCAGGCAATACTTAAACATAAGAAATTGAAATTAAAATTAAATGCAGCATCCAAAGTTTCCATTACAATAAATGTTTCTAGAAATATTCTGGCCTTTTTTCCTCTAAATTTATGTTCTTTAGTGCAGGTTATTGGGCCTGACATCAGATAGTTAATGAGCAAATACCTTACCTAAAAAGACAAAGGCTCATCCCTGTAGTAAGAGAGATAAATGAACCCTCAGACAGTCTTACAAATAACTTATCTCGTACAGTAATAGTGACTACGGACACCACAAATCTCTCCCTATCAGGTGCAGTGTCTTCTAGTAAACTTCTTTCTTCCCTTGGGAATTGAGTTGGAAAGTTGTAATACTCAATATTGAGTATGTGTGAAGTAGTGACCTTAAATTTTCTAAATTGCTACCAATTACCTGAGTATTTTCAGTGTTTTAAAATTGAAGCAATATAAGATTCACATAAAATATATGTGAAAGATACCTTTAAATACTCAACATCAGAAGCCTTTAAAATCCAGAGTTTTGATAAATGAACTCTAAAAGACCCATTTGTAGCTAATATTTTATAAAACAAGTAGATTAATCTTCCTAGAATGTTCTTGGCAATGATTGAAATAAAATTTACTTTTAATTAATCAGGAAATTAAATGAACTAGAAAACCCAACTTTTTTCTTCTTAGATTATTTTATTATTTATTTTTATTTTTATTTTGTTACATTAGTCCTATTTTTATTTTATTACATTAGTCCTATTTTTAATTTGAGTATAATTGACACATTAGTTACATTAGTCTCAGGTGTACAACTTAGTGATTTGACAAGTTTGTACATTATGCTATGTTCACCAGAAGTATAGCTACTATATGTCCTGTTATATCTATGTTATAATATCTTTTTTTTTTAAAGATTTTTAAATTATTTATTTAACAGAGAGATAGCACAAGTAGGCAGAGAGGCAGGCAGAGGGAGAGGGGGAAGCAGGCTCCCTGCTCAGTGGAGAGCCCGATGCTGGGCTCGATCCCGGGACCCTGGGATCACGACCTGAGCTGAAGGCAGCTGCTTAACTGACTGAGCCACCCAGGTGCCCCATGTTATAATATCTTTGACTCTATTCCTCAGCTTTCTATTCCTGTGACTTACTCATTACATAACTGGAGTCCTATATCTCCCCTCCCCTTCTCCCATTTTGCCAAACCCCGTGGCTTCCCCTCTGGCAACCACCAGTTTGTTCTCTATTGGTGGGCAATTAGGTTGCTTGCATGTCTTGGCTTTTGTAAATAATGGTGCGGTAAACATGGGGGCATATGTATCTTTTCAAGTTAGTGTTTTCATTTTCCCTGCCTATATACCCAGTAGTGGAATTATTAGATCATATGGTATTACTCTTTTAATTTTTTGAGGAACCACGATACTGTTTTCCACATTCTTATTAACAGTGCACAAGGGTTCCTTTTTTCCCACATCCTTACCAACATTTGTTGTTTCTTGTCTTCTTGATTTTACAGTCTGACAGGTGTGAGGTCATACTTCATTGTGGTTTTGATTTGCATTTCCCTGATGATTAGTGATGTTAAGCATCTTCATGTCTGTTAATAATCTATCTTCTTTGGGAAAATGTCTATTCAGGTCTTCTGCCCATTTTTTAATTGGATAGTTTGGAGTTTTTTCAGTGTTGCGTTGTATAAGTTCTTTATATATTTTGGATATTAACCCGTTAACACATGTATCATTTGCAGAAATCTTCTCCCATTCGGTAGGTTATCTTTTGTTTTTTTTGTGTGTGTGTGATGGTTTCCTTCACTGAGCAAAAGCTTCTTGTTTTGATATGTTCTGAATAGTTTGTTTTTGTTTCCCTTGCCTTGGGAAACATATTGAAAAAAATGTTGCTATGGCTGATGTCAGAGAAATACTGCTTGTGTTCTTTTCTAGGATTTTTACGGTTTCAGGTCTCACATTGAAGGTCTTTTATCCATTTTGAGTTTATTTTTGTGCTTGGTGTTAGAAAGCAGTTGAGTTTCATTCTTTTACATGTAGCTGTCCAGTTTTCCCTGCACCATTTATTAAAAATACTGTCTTTTCCCTCCTATATATTCTGCCTCTCTTGTCACAAATTAATTGACCATGTAAATGTGGGTTTATTTTTGGGGTCTCTGTTCTGATCCATTGATCTGTGTGTCTTGAGAATTGTAGGTGAGAAACAGTTTACTATGTATTCCATTCTTAAGCCAGGTTACAGAATAAGTGATGGGAAAGGACCTTTGTTTATAGGAATTGCCTTGTTTAATCTGCCCGGAGGCTCAGAGAGGAGAAATACTTGCCTTGAGTGTAGTAAATTAGACTCCAAACTGAGACCAAAACTATCAACTCCTGACTTCTAAACCGGTACTCATTCTAGTCCACTGTGCTTACTTCATTATTTCGTGGAAGTGGTACGTAATTGAATTACTAATAGCAATGTTTGCTACAAAGCACAACATTTAGTACCATGACAAACAATTTCGAGATGGCCAATGATTGACTAAGGCTGAGCATTAGGAAATATTAGAATTCAGTTGGTGGAAACATTTGGAAGATGATACCTATAATAATAACAGTACCTATAATTCCTATAATAATAACAAGCAACATTTGAAGTGGGCTTTATAATTTTAAAATCACTTTCATATTCTGAAAGTTGTTAATTTGAGTTTTGCACCAGGCGCTCTTTTCAGACAAGGGAATTAAGACGGTTTAAAGTAATTTGGTCAAGGTTACATGGTTGACAGAGGCAGGACTCAAACTGAGGTGCTGACCCCGGCATATGCAGATCCACAAGAATCTATTTTCAGGGGATTTCTGCTCTTACCCTCTGTGTGGAGCCTTGCAAAACTAGTAGAAAATCTGCCTGGAAGGAGGGAGTTAGCTCTTTCTCGTAGAACATTTCCTCCTTATACAAGATGTCTACAAGGGCCCTCAGGGTGCCCCCTTACATCTCCTCCTTTTACACAGAGAATAAATCATGCCCTGTGTTCACACTCATTATATACAGAAAGCAGTTTATTAGCAGTTTGTTATGATCTGCATGTAGTTTGTAAATCTTGCCCCCAAATCAATTTCTGTTGTCCTTCCTGGAAAGCAATCTGTTTTGTCAATAACTTTACCCACAAAGATGCTGAAACAGCAACAGCAAATGCAAGGATGGAAAGTTCTATCACGAATAAGCAGGAAAACAAAGGACGTCGGGAGCAAAATGAGAAATTACCAGCACAAAAGCATAATAATTAGAAAAGACAAAAACGAGGTAGTACAGTAACAACACAACTATAAAAACAGATATTTTTCTTTGTTCCTTCCTCCTTTGCCAAACACAGAGCCGGGCTTGGGCTGACAGTGCCCATTTCTATGGTTTTCTATGTCTGAACTCTCACAAATAAAGTGAAAGATGTTATCATGAATGAAGGGTTTTTTTCCCCTTTTTATATGCATTTAATAAACATCTCTTGGTGACAACTGCCTTTCAACCATTGTGCTCAACAATGGGGATGAAATGATTGATACTTTTTCTCTCCTTAAGAACCTCAGAGTTTAATGGATTAAAAATATCCTCACCTAGACCATGATTTAATTATTAATAATGGTTTTGTATAGGTAATTTCTACCAGTTTTAAATTAAATAAGCATCATAAAGATTTTAATTTTAAATACTTCCTTGCAGGTGCTGGGAAGACAGAAGAATTCTAATATAACACTGTAAGATCATATGGCAGGATGGTGGTGGGCATTCAGAACTTCATACTGTGAAAAAGAAGTATCATAGCATGAGATTGAGAGCAAATTCAAAGGTCAGAGAGATCTGGGCTAAAAATCCTGGTCTCATGAAAAAAGTACCAGTTATATGACACTGGGCAAGCTGTTAAACCTCTGTATACAAGCCTGACTCAAACAATAGACATGACAGTACTTACTGCATCAGGTTTGTAAGAATTTGTGACATGGTACAAGTAAGAACCTCAGCACCTAAAAAGTGTTCCATGTACACCTGTTATTGTTATTATTATTGTAGTAGTATCCCTCATTATTATCTGAAGGATCGCAATAAGCCCTCTGTTTTTTCCAGTATCCACTATCAAGGCAGATAGGGAGAATTTGCCATCTTTAAATTCTAGCACCCTCTACTTCTTTAAGAGATGGAGCCATCTCTTTTTCCAGTTTTGATAATAGCAGCTGTGAATAGAACCCTGGAGGCCCCCCAAACACATGGTAAAGAGAAGAACATTAAGAAATATTTCAGCAAGTGGGGGAAGGGCCCCCCCAACAGCAACAAGTCCCAAATGAAACTGCTAATCTTTTTTATAGTTATGTTGGGTATTACAGGAAACTCATGGAGTCACATGACCTGCTTTCTTAGATGCCATTTAATAAAAGATTTATATAGAGTCAATTATGGGCTGAAAATAATTCATTAAACATGGACTGAAAACCTGTGATGATAGGAATTTGGAGATGCAACTCAGGAGTATATGTTAACTGTCTTTCTTAGAACAACTACTCAGGGACAGAGGAAGCGATCACCCCTGCAGAATATCATTTTCACTTGCAAAGCTTGGCAATATGTAGTTTTAAAAGCGCATGTGTTACATCTTCCAAGATTTTCTGTAGTGATGCTTTGTATGCACAACACACTGATCCTAATTGAAATGCTGAGCAGTTTGTTTCTCCAAGGTTCAAATTCTTGATACATCTTCTGAATATCAAATACCCAGGACAATGCTGCTGCCCTGGCAGATGTGCAAATAAATGTACTCTGTCGGGTTTCTGCCGTGCTACCGAGAACAGCTCGTTTCAAAATCATCCTCAGCCCCAGATGGCTTGAAACAAAATAGTTTTGAAATCTAGGTGACCTATTTTTCCAAATTATCGTTGGGATTATCGTGGAGGAAAATAATCTAGATAAAAGGAAGAGGGGAGCATTGCTGTGTTCCATGGGATTCTAAACCTGAGGCTTTTTCCTGGTAAACATAGCCATGAATTTAAGAGACGGTGCAGAACCTCTGCAGCATTCAGCGTATGATTTGAGGCTCTGTTGCTTTCACTCATTGAAAGCCTCATCCAGAATCTCTCCAAGGAGGCCCCCTTTGTTGTCAGATCTCGGAAGTAGGAGACGTAGAATTGTCCAGCCCTGGACACGTGTGGAGCACTGGGAATAGTGACACCAGAAGAGCAGGTATAATCCAGTCTGTCCTGAGCAAAATGGAATCTTACCATTGCTTTACTCAGAAGCCTAGGTTGCCTTATATCCCCCAAGGATCTCTTTCATCTTAGTGATTTCTTTGCAGAGAATTCAGGCAGTATCTTTTATGGTCAAACTAGATCTTCATTGTCATCGACCTCTCCCGCCTAGTCCCTTTGAAGTGGAACTAGATGATTCTTGTCTCTCTGTCCCGTGGCCTCTATACATCTGACCTGGGACACTCACCCTTATTCCATGCTTGTTGACTTTGTTCCAGTCTAACAAAGTTGCCACAGTTCTCCTAGCCCCTCTGTCCGCTTGCATTCTTGATGAACCAAAAATGACCTGAAATCACCCAGTTAAAAAACAACAATATGAGTGTATGGGTTGGAAATCATCCCAACATGTCACTCTGATGAGACCGTTTATTGAGCATTGTGCCAGCCACAGTGCCCAACATAATACCAAACCCTTACATACATTATTTTTATTTATTTTAATATTATTTTTATTTATATTTATATTATTATTTATTTATTTCTATATTATATTTATTTTTATTTAGTTTTTACAAGCCTATTTTCAGATAATATTCCTATTTCACAGATAGGATAGTGAGGCTTAGAGAACATACACAACTTTGCAGTCTTGCAGACAATAAAGTGACCAAACCCATTAAGCCAGGCACAGCTGACCTTGAATGAGGTCTGCTTCCCTAACCACCACATTCCATTGCTTCCTCTTTAAGACAAAATCTTGTGTTTGCTCTGCTGGGAAAGGTTTTCAGGGAATAAATATTTCACAGAACAAAGCTTTTTATTTGACAGCATCTAACCTTGCCTTAGCCTTTTGAAATTAAAACACTTCAGAGATATCAGGCTTGGCAGTTTTTCTGTCCTTCATTGTTTCCACTCTACCCAGTTTTTATCAATGATGCCTGAGCATCTTCTTCCAGTTTCCAGAAGGCTGACTCAAGTGGCTTCATTTTATTCTCTTGAAAATGAGTAGGTGAACTAGGCAAGGATTGAATTAAGGCAAGGATGGGAGAACCAATGTGAAGGGGTTAAATGTGTTGAACAGTGTCTTGCATCTGTGCCTAAAATTGCTGTTGGCCAATTCTTAGTTCAGGGGACTTATGTGGGAGTGCACTATCTATCTATCATCTATCATCTCTCATCTCTCTGTCTAATCTGTCCCTACCTACTCTATCTCTCTCTCTATTTATCATCTATCCATCCATCCATCTGGACAGTGACTAAAAAGGAAAAGAACACTATTGATCCAGCTCTTTTAAAAATCAGTTCAAAGGTTCCCTCCTTGGGAAGACTTCATACTGAAGGTGTGCGTGGGAAGATCTTCCCCTAATGGACCTGAGTTTGAGTTTGGGCCGAGCCCCTCATTAGCCTGGTTAATTCAAGGGATTTAGTAAATTACTCTGGACCTCAGTTTCTTCTCATTACATTAAAATGATAATCGTACTTACCTGATAGAGTTTTTAGACGGATTTAAAGATTCAAAGCCTATAATGCACTTAGCCCAATGCTTGGCACACAGTAAGTACACAATAGATTAGATGTTTTCCTTTTTTTTTTTTTTTTTTTTGGTTATTGTCATTGAAGAGCAAGAAAGATATAAAAACATGTTGCTGTAGAGCATCTTGTCTCATTATACAAAGCTGCAGGTGTGATAACAAGGAAGAGGAAAGGGACATAAGTAATGGTGTTAGAAAATGCATGTTTGGCATGTTTACCTGGGCCTTCATTTCTGATAATGTGCCACATAAGCTGGAAAAGAAAACTGCCTTACGTTGTAAGTTCTCTAGAATGAAAAACTGAGTTGAGGTCAGGTGTCATGTATCCTCAGGACATAGCTCAGTGCTTGGTAATAGTGAGGGTTAAAAAAAAATGGGCTTGAATTGTGCATAAAGGAATAGCTTATTTAATTAAATTCTTATTTGTTTTTGTAACCCTGTTATCTTGCAGTGTGCCTGCCACAAAATAAGTCCTCAATTAGGTATCTAGGGAAGTGAATTGATCTTCTTTATAACAAATAGCATATTCTAGACATTGAATTACATTTGACTAAAACTCCTTTGGGGGCGTGAATATGCCTTCCCACCATAGTGGAAATAATTATAAGATTATTTTGCCACAGTTCTCCCAGATCCGTTACATATCTCTTTTTTAGGGTTTTGGTCCATTCGTTGTATTTTTTTTTTTTTTTAAGAGTTATTGCGTTTGGGATTATTATCCCCAGGCTACTATGAAGAGACAACTATGTAGTGACAGCTAATAGATACAACAGAATGAGTACTTTTTAAGCTGTATGCTATTCTTTCCTGTAATGTGTAATGATGGCTTATACAGACTGCATAATGAATGAGGCACAGGCAGAGCAATAATTACTAAAAATAACTGTCAAAAGGCATAGAAGAGTAAGAGAGAATCATCTTGTGAATATTAAGGAGAGGTATTAACCTTTTACTATATATGGATCAGTGATTACCTATTTTTAAAAATTATCTGTGACCGAACATCCAGCAGTGAGTGAAGAGTTCTTTTTTTGAAAACAGTGGCCAAAACTCATCCCATAGCATTGCCCACAATTAATGTTAATAATCCAAATGGGGGGGGGCGCCTGGGTGGCTCAGTGGGTTAAGCCACTGCCTTCAGCTCAGGTCATGATCCCATGGTCCTGGGATCGAGTCCCGCATCGGGCTTCTTGTCCAACAGGGAGCCTGCTTCCCTCTCTCTCTGCCTCTGGCTGCCTCTCTGCCTGCTTGTGCTCTCTTTCTCTCTGACAAATAAATAAATAAATTCTTTAAAAAAAATAATAATCCAAATGGGGTATTGTAATAGAATGCACCACCTAAAATGTACAAAGTCGTTGTATTAAACTCTTCCCCTACCCCGTCTGAATAATAATTTTTTAATCACACAAATGTTTCTTACTTTTTTATTCTATACCATCTCCATATTTTAGTTAACATATGTAGGAGGCTGTGAATTTGTTGACTTTAATCATTTTCATTCCCTAAAGATGAAATCTTCTCTCATTGTGCCAAATGAAACTCTTGTTTTCTGAAGATTTATGTAAGCCAAAGAGTGGGCATTAAAATCGCAGTATTTTATGCTAGTTTATAAAATGTTTAGCTAGGATACTAAATACCATGTAAATCAACATATATACGAAATACACATGTATCCGGGTTTTGTTGTGTCTGGTTATGTGGGACATATGATAGTGCTTTTCTCTAGGTCTGATATTAAATTGAGAGTAACAGGGCCTAAACGGCCAAGTAGCTTAGAAAATCCAACCATACTGAAATGCAAAAGTTATGTATTATGTTGTAAAATTTCTGTTGTTAAATAAAATGGAATTCCCATTATTTCCTTTATATTCAATATCATACTAATAATTTGTGGTTACATTTTTCAAAATGTAAAATGTAATTAATCACACACTGTTTTTCCTGTCCCAGAAGTGTTTTGCTCATGCTGTGTAACTGTAATCATTGTGAAAGTCTCTGTCTCTCTCCTGCAGTACAACATGAAAGGGGCTGCACGTGGTGAGAAAAAGGATGGGAAAGAAAAGGAACCATAGTGATTTTCTACCTCATTTTTTAAAACAGACAATTCTTTGAGAACATTAGGTATTGTCGTATCAAGAGAACAGCAAATTAGTTTTGTGTTATCAATCAGAACACCAGACTTGACATCTTTAACATGAGATGAGTTAGTTTCTTCATTTTGCTGTCAAAAACTGACCTCTGTGCCCCAGAGCCAAAATATGTAATGCAAAGAAGAGTATGAGTGTAAAGAGGAATGATGGCTTTATTGCTTTGTGGGGCCAAGGAAGCTGCAGTAGGCTCAGGCTTTCAAAACCTGCAAGTTTCCCCACTCCGCCTGGAAGTGGCTGGGGGCTTTAGAGGGAAATACAGGATCCAGCCGGTTTTGACAAGCATTGTGTCGGTGCTGTCAGCCTGGTTTGTCCTGTGTTTGGGGTGGTACCAGTTTCTGAAACAAAAGGCTAAGAAGGGGGGAGGGGAGGAAAGTGGTTACTTAGTTTAAAATTGAATTTGGCAGAGCATTAGGTCATTTTGATTCTTGTTCAACTTTATGCTTTTTAAGAGATTTCTGTTGCACTTCTGATGTCACCCAAATATTGTCACCATCCACTACCATTGCCCCATGTTATCCTTTCGTTGGCTGTACTTTGCTGGTCTTGTACTTGAAAAGTCTTACATCAAATACCCTTTATTCTTTAAGAAGAAAATAAATAAGAAATTTCAGTTTATGATATTCTGGAGCCTGCTGGTGTGAATTTCTCAAAGATTTAGGAGTTTGGGGAAATCATGAAGAGGAATTTTCAGGAAACAGCCACTCCTTACACAAGGAACCTCCTGTGTGCAAAATGCATAATGAAAAACAAAGAAAAAATGAAAGGGATGGAGCTGGGGGAGAGAAGGGAAGGGAAGGGTTAAAAAGAGTAGGGAAAAGAAGAGGGGAATAGCTAAAAAGAGCAAGGACACAGGCCTGAAATCTGTGATAGCAATTTATAACAGAATCCCCGAAAAAGCGCACAGGTATTTATAAAACCGCAAGGGTGAGAATTGCAACGAGAAGCAAAATACTTAGATTAGTCATTTGCAGCAAAGTTGGGCAGAGAGTGCAAAGAGCAATGAGTTCTTTAAAATGTTAAGGATAGGGACGCCTGGGTGGCTCAGTTGGTTGAGCGGCTGCCTTCGGCTCAGGTCACGATCCCAGCGTCCTGGGATGGAGTCCCACATCGGGCTCCTTGCTCTGCGGGGAGCCTGCTTCTCCCTCTGCCTCTGCCTGCCTCTCTGTCTGCCTGTGCTCACGCTCTCTCTCTCTGACAAATAAATAAATAAAATCTTAAAATAAAATAAAATAAAATAAAATGTTAAGGATATGGAGGACCATTTAGAAATTACTCATTTCACTGTCTTTAGTATGTTGTACCTTTGGGCACCTGGGTGGCTCAGTCGTTAAGATTCTGCTTTGGGCTCAGGTCATCCCCCCAGGGTCCTGGAATCAAGGCCCTCCTTGGGCTCCCTGCTCGGTGGGGACTCTGCTTCCCCCTTTCCCACTCCCCCTGCTTGTGTTCCCTCTCTCCCTGTGTCTCTCTCTGTAAAATAAATAAATAAATCCTTAAAAAATGATAATAATAATAAAATTTGCACCTTCAAATACTTTTCGTATTGAAAACTATTAATGGATACCCAGGATAACTAGGACAGGTTTTACAGTATTCCATAATTGATCTTAAATATTTATCGTTTAAAAGGTGAAACCTTCCTAAGAGGTCCTAGCCCTGGGAAAAAGAAGGAAGGTAACACTCATTCCCTCCTAAACTTGAGTATAGAAGAAACAGGATGAAAAAAAACAATAATGTCATTAGATGGTTTGAAGGGGCCATCTTTTTTTTTTCCTTAAGATTTTATTTATTTTTTTTTTAAAGATTTTACTTATTTATTTGTCTCAGAGAGATATCACAAGTAGGCAGAGAGGCAGGCAGAGAGAGAGGGAGAAGCAGGCTTCCCACCAAGCAGAGAGCTCGATGCGGGGCTCAATCCCAGGACTGTGAGATCATGACCTGAGTTGAAAGCAGAGGCTCAACCCACTGAGCCACCCAGGTGCCCCAAGGATTTTATTTATTTATTTTTTTAAGTAATTTCTATACCCAACTTGGGGCTTGAATTCATGAACCCGTAATCAGGAGTCGCAATCTCCACGGACTGAGCCAGCCAGGCACCACTTGAAATGGCCATCTTTTCCTCAGAGAGGAGTGTTTAAAAAAACAAACCAAAACTCCCACTATGATTATGGATTTTTCCACATTAATTTATAACTTGACCAACTTTGCTTTATGTTCTTTGAGGCTATGTTAGTAGATACTGACACATTTAGAATTTTTATATCTTTCTGGGGAAATTGAATTTTACCATTATGAATTTAAGCTATTTATTCCTAGTAAAATTTATTGTTGTTATTAATGCAGCCAGCACTTTTTTCAATTATGTTTTTATGTTATATATAACATAATATGCATTTATATATTTTTAACTATTTTATACCTTTGTATTATAGCTAGGGCTCTTTAAAGAGCATGTAATTTTGAATTTTTTGCTTGTTTTTTCCCAGTGTGCCAATTTTATCATTTAACTAATGTATTTAATTTTTTTTATAAAGATTTTATTTATTTGTTTGACAGGTAGAGATCACAAGTAAGCAGAGAGGCAGGCAGAGTGAGAAGAGGGGAAGCAGGCTCCCTGCTGAGCGGAGAGCCCGATGCGGGGCTCGATCCCAGGACCCTGGGATCATGACCTGAGCCGAAGGCAGAGGCTTTAACCCACTGAGCCACCCAGGTGCCCCACTAATGTATTTAATTTAATGTACTTTAATGTAATTTGATGAAACATAGTGTAATTACTAATATTTGAATTTAAATCTACTACCTCGTTATATATTTTCTGTTTGCCCCAAGAGTTCTATGTTAGGTTTTTTTCCTTCTCTTTCCTTAATTTCTTTGGATTAATAGGAATTTTTATTATTATTATTTTTAAAGATCTATTATTGGGCATTTGGGTGGCTCAGTCAGTTAGGCATCTGCCTGCAGCTCAGGTCATGATCCCAGGTCCTGGGATCAAGTCCCACATCAGGCTCCCTGCTGAGCGGAAATCTGCTTCTCCCTCTCTCCCTGCCCCTCCTCATGCTCTCTCATACTTTCTCAAATAAATAGATAAAATCTTTAAAAAAATAAAATAAATAGGTTTATTTATTTACTTTAGTGAGAGAGTGCACAAATGGGGAGAGGGTAGAGGCATAAGGGGAGAGGTAGACCAGCAGACTCCCCACTGAGTGGGGAGAACCCCAACATGGGGCACCATCCCAGGACCCCAAGATCATGACCTCAGCCAAAATCAAGAGTTGGATCCAACTGACTGAGCCACCCAGGCATTCCAGTAGGAAATTTTAAAAATCACTTAATTGCTTCCCTCTGTAAATTTAGCAGTTATAAAGTCTTTATTCTATTGTTTTCATGCTAATCTGGTCATTGTAACATAGTCTTGAGTTATCAAAGCCTGATTTTAATCCACCTATCTTCCTCCTAGTCCTTAAAAAGTTATTTATCCCTTTAGAATTCTAGAACTGAGTACTTTTATTTATGCGAATAATTTGTGAAAAATTTTTTTGTCTATTCATTGTATTTTTTTTTT
>ML108026.1:0-31298 GCA_003697995.1 Taxidea taxus jeffersonii
TTTTTTTTTTTTTTTCCAAGCTGGATCCAAGAGCCTTTCCAGATTACCTTCCTCCTCTGCTTCATCAATAAAGTGTCCACTATCTCTTATTCTCCCATAAATAGATTTTAATTCTGTTACCCACTGTACTCCCCATCCCAGCTCACTCATACATCCCTAGATTTCTGGGCTGTGATAAGTACATTTAATGACCCTCATTTTTAAATGGGTCTAAAGATGGATATGGGTCAATGCATGTGCTCAGACCCCTCTTCAACAATTATCTTTGTTCCTATGTTATCCATTCCTCTTTGGAATTTTCATTTTCTATTTTTTGATGAACTTTATCATTTTGAAGCTACTGCCCATTTAGAAATAGCATAGTAATTTTCAATTCAAATAATTTTTTTTAAAAAATGTATTACTTGTTCTGTCACCATTTCTTCTTAAATCTCTTGTTTTCATTCTAGGCTTAGTTTTGTCTTAACATAAACCATGTGTAATACTTTCTATCATAGTCTACCAGTAGTAAACTTTCTTGAGCATTCTTTTGTCTGAAAATGTTCTTTTCTTCCTTAGCCTTGATTGATACCTTAGTGGCATATGAACACCTAAATTGTTATCACTGAGCACATGGGAAATATTCTCTAGGGTCTGGTCTGTATTATAAACATGAATCCTGACATTGATCTAAATGAATCTAAATGTCATATTTAGAATTACTACCCTTTCTCTATGCTTTAATATTATTTGTTTTTTCTCCTTTTTTTACTATAATGTACACATATATGGAGTTCACCTGTGTGTGTGTGTGCATGTGTGTATGGAGAGTGAGAGAGAGAGAAAGAGATACATGTATCTCCCTATCTTTATTTTTTGATAAAATATCCCTATATTTATGGAGAGCATAACTTAAGCTTTTTTAATGTGAGGATTAATATTTTTCAAATATTCTAAAAAATTATTATTTCTTTTAATACTGCCTCTCTAAAATTTCTTATTTCATTTTATTGAATTTATACTATAATTTTCCATTCTATTTTGGTATCTCTTAACCTTTTTTTCTATTTTCTATTTTCTTTTAGAAATTATAATTATTAGATGTGATGGAATCATTAGCTAATAATACAGTGGTAACTGTTGCAATATGTAAATAGATAAAATCAATATCTATATTCCTTAAACTTATGCAGTGTTGTATGTTGAATAAATCTAAAAGAATCTGGGGAAAAATCCCTATGGGCTGTGTTATTTGATCCAGTGCTACTTATTTACTTTCCGGAGGTTATAAAGGTATTTTTCAGTTTTGCCTTTTTTTCTGAATATTCTGCTGAATTTTTAACTTAGAAGAGCTGTATTTTAACTTACAGAAATTCTAATGGTTATATTACCCATTTCCTTGCCAATTTCCCTGGTGTCTAACTTTTTAGTATATTTTAATTTTTGTACATTTGTAAGCTAAGTCATTGTATAGTCTTTTTTCAGATTTTCTCTTCCTTTTTTAAATTGTTTATGTTAATTCCAGCATAGTTAGCACATAGTATTAAATTAGTCTCAGGTATAGAGTATAGTGAGCAGTCAACAGTTCTGTACATTACTCAGTGCTCATAGTGATAAGCCTACTCTTTAATCCCATCACCTAATTCCCCACTTTTCCCCACCCACCTCCACTCTGGTAACCACTACTTTCTCTGCTTGACTTACTTCACTAAGCATAATCTCCTCCAGTCCCATCCATGTTGATGCAAAAGTTGGGTATTCATCCTTTCTGATGGCTGAGTCATTTTTTTCTTTCGATGCACTGTTACCCAGCCAAGGTTGTCTGATCACTAGCTTCAAATTTATATACCCCAAAGAAGCGTTCCATATGTATGTTTTCCTTTTAAAGCTGGATGTATTTTTCTATTTAGATAAATTTGAAAACCTGTCACATTAGCCATTTAAAGGTCCAAATTAAAGCCACACTTTAAGAAGCGGGTCTGGGAGGGAAGACTCAAATGAAAGTCTTAAAAAAAATTGAAATGTTTAACCACAATCTCCCATTCTTGTTCCTTTGTTCACCTACTAATTAATCAATTCATTTTAATGTTTATTTATTACTTATGCAATGCTATATTCTGTTCCAGAAGTAAAAATTAAGTGAACAGAACAGACAAAAGTCTCTACCATTTTGGAGCTTATATTCTCGTGGAAGAAGTCCTATAAAACATGCACAATATAGTAATATGGTCATGAATGCTGGGGAAAAATAAAAATTAGGAAGGAGGATAAGGATTTTGTGTGGAGAGGGATGGGGAGACAGGAGAGCTATATGGGTATTAGAACAAAGGCAGTGAAGAATGTCACAGATTTGGGTTTCTTTGTGATAACCTATAGAAACAGGAAGAAGGAGCACAATAAAATTAGGCCTGATGGTCTCAAGGATAATAATTATGTCCAAGACACAAGAAACCCCTTTGGTGAACAGTTGCTTGTCTTTTTAGTCTCTCATCTTTTCCAATAATTTGTGAGAGCTCATTTTTTTCTTTTGTTCAACCCTGCTTTAGTAGAATTTTCATGTCTATTCTTGGCCAGTACAGGCCACATTGCACTACTTATTGAGAGCATACTTTCTGTTCCTGACCTTTTCTGTATGATACCTGCTGTAAAGATTGTAGAAGAGTGTGAGATTGTACATTAGATGCTAACAATCTAGCCGGCCATAGTTTTATAGATGGTGGCAGAACACACAAGACTCCTGGGCCAGAGACAAAGAACTGTGTTACTCCTGACCCAGCAGGAAACATGATGTGGTTAGGATGAGAGAGCTGGCAAACCCACTTTACCTGCCCCTCAAAAGGAGACATTATCTTGAATAACGAAGCAGAAAAATGTATCTGCTTCTACCCTGGAAAGAGACGCTGTCTCTTTCTTCTAAGGCTGTTTTCTTTTTTTTAAGATTTTATTTATTTATTTGACAGACAGATCACAAGTAGGCAGAGAGGCAGGCAGAGAGAGAGGGGAAGCAGGCTCCCTGCTGAGCGGAGAGCCCAACGTGAGGCTTGATCCCAGGACCCTGAGATCATGACCTAAGCCAAAAGCAGAGGCGTTAACCCACTGAGCCACCCAGGTGCCCCCTAAGGCTGTTTTCTATATGAAACTTTGAAAAGATAGTTGAGAACAAATCTGCCAACAGCTCTTTCCAAATGAATCACGAAAGACCTATGGAGAATTGTTTCCCCACCAGCTTCTTAATTGATCAGCAACATTAAAAGTGCCAATACTGGGACGCCTGGGTGGCTCAGTTGGTTAAGCGGCTGCCTTCGGCTCAGGTCATGATCCCAGCGTTCTGGGATCGAGTCCCACATCGGGCTCCTTGCTCAGCAGTGAGCTTGCTTTTCCCTCTGCCTGCCACTCTGTCTGCCTGTGCTCGCTCCTGCTCTCTCTCTATCTGACAAATAAATAAATAAAATCTTAAAAAAAAAAAAAAAGTGCTAATACTTGCATGCTACCCTTGAGACTTGTCATCCAGACTACTTTTCTCTTAGCCATTGTGTCTTAATTTTTGACCACTTTCCTGATTCTATGGAGCTTCCAAATCTAGGATTCTGTATCAGTTATTTTTATAATAAAGTTTAATTAAAATTATATTAAAATACAGCTGACCTGTATCTTATAGAAATTTAATGAAGCAGAATTTGATTTAAATAGTAGAAGTTTCTCCTATAATATTTCAGGATAGAATATGTTTTATCTATTTTCTTGCCTTAAGGAAGGGTTGTGTAAAGTAATTTACTTTAGTGTGTTAATAATTGATAATGGACTGAATTAATTACCCCTGCAAGGACATTTGTGTTTTAACAAGTATATAATCATAACCAAAGGAACTGTCAGTATTTGTACTAGCAATAAAGGTTAATGGAAAAGTTGTTTGGGATCAGAAAGAGCCTTTTGTGACCCATATATGGGACTCCATCTAATTTAGAAAAGAACTTCATCATGTGAGCATAGTGCCTGACCTTAGCTGCCTAGCGCAGGCCCTGGTGACCCAGACCTGTTTTATCCAAAGCAGCTCTGCTTTCTTTGTTATACGGTGGATCCCCACTAAAGATTTATTTGAATTAAGAGCTTTCCAGCTCAAGAAAGGACAACAGCAGCAGCAACAAAAAACATTTGAAGGTCACTGGTCTAATTTATTTATGATTTAGAGCTATCCATACCTGAGTTCTTGCCTCTTCTCTTTTAAACATCCCTGAGGTGAGGAGGCAGTATTTGGAACAGATTATTTCTACCTTTGTAGTCCTACCTCTGTAGGACTAAGTTTTTAAATCCAAACCTATCTCATTAATATCTGAAAAAAATACATTAGTTCATGGTGATGTAGTAACTCTATGTTCTAGAAAACAAATGTGTGATAGAATGTGTAAAAACATTTAAAAATATTCAGATCACCTGGGAAAAACATGTCTTTCAATTTACTTAAGGTGCATTTACTGCTAATTTCTACTATACATATTCATAGAAGATACAATTTCTTTCTGTTATATTTGGTGTGACAGAATGCAGTGTCCATGAGTACTGGAAACTTGCAATAATCTAAGAATGTGACTTTTGAGTTGTAGAGTCAAGCCAAGTAGGATGTGCATAATTGTTGGAAATTTGCATTATGACATTCCAGAAAAATTGGTTCTTCCTTCTATGACTGTATTCCCAGAATACCCAATTATTTCAACTCAACGAGGTATACCAAAGACCTCTATTTTAGTGAGTCAATCATTAAAACTGCATGACAGAAAGAAACTTGATTATAATATCCAGTGGAGTTATTATTGCTCAGAATAAAAAAAAAAACTGCTGTTGTTTCCTTGGGATATTATTTTCTTGGGGGAAAAGAATTTTTAAAAAGAACAGGCTTTTCTTTTTCTCCCTCCCCCACCAAGTAATTGTTTTTAAAGTTTAAAGCTAATTTTAATTTTAAGTTGGTTATTAGTCTTAAGGAGAAAGGAACTTTCTCCTTAAATAAATAAATAATTATTTAAATAGCACCCATGTTTTTGAAGTCCATAGAAATATAAGAAAAGTATTCCTACTCTACAGTAAATTCTTCCTGGTCAGCCTCACTCCACTGTCCCTCACCTTCAAGGTGTGTTTGCCTTTAGTCTGCATGATCATTTGCTAAACATGAAGTAATAATCTGTCTGCTTTGGTTGACAGCATTGAGTCCTCTCTAGGGCTAGGCTGTATCCCTCCAGGAGTTACATAAATAAATTCTGTCACTTCTACTGCCTATTAAACTTGGGAAATCAATATGCTTCTCTGTGTGTGTGGGCTCCCAGGAAGATTTCTCATAAAAACTGTCAAATAAATACTGCTTGGTAACTGAGCTAGTTCCAGTTTCAAGCATGTGAACTTGGTGTTCTGGAACACACCGTAAATGCAAAATGTTACTACAAAATTAATTTGAATATTTTTAAAAAATACAGGAATTCATATAGATGGGCTCCATTCTCTAAAAAATAAATAGCATTTTGTCTATTGTCTCATTGAGTTTTCTGATTGTTTACTCTGCATATTTCTATGATCGCTCTTCAAGCAGTTGTAGTGAATTTATTTTTTATTTCTTTTATTGTCTGTATTTCAGCCTTATATAGTACTGAAGTTATCCACTTTGCAACTCTTCAGTCAGTTTTGGCACTTGTATCTATCTAAAATTGTCTTTTATGTCTATACTTTTAAATTTACTAGTTTAAAATTTATATGTAAAAATGTTCATTAAAAATAACCTATCAATTTATAAATATAACCTATAAATTATATAACCTATAAATTTATAAATAGGGTTTCCTATTTATCAGCACTTTGCCAAAGAATTATCTGTTTTTCTTTTTTTAAATAGATACTATGGTTGATTGCTTTTTCCTAGTTTACTAATGTGTTTCTGTTTTTTTATTTTTTTTAATTTTGCACTAAATAATTTAAAAACTGTGAAATAATCCAGATTTGTAAGAAAATTTTAACTTTAAGTTCATCTGTTAGAAAAAAATAAATACTGGAACTAAGTTAGATATCTGTTTTATAGAGAAAGAAAGCAAACTCAAAAAGTAAAGAAAATTAAAGATATAGATGGCAGTTAATGATATTGAAAACAAAAAAAGAATGGACAAGTCAATAATTAAAAATTGATTTTTCAAAATTACTAATAAAATTGAGGAAAATAAAGCTAAAATCAAAATACTTAAAAGATACATTACTACCTATCACACATACTTAAAAAATGAGAAAATATTATGAATAACTTCCTGCCGATAATTAAAAACAAGATAGACCATGTACCAACAACTCCTAGGAAAATATAGCTTACCAAAGCTACATGAAGAAAATTTGGAATCTAATATTCCTGTAACTACAAAAGAAATATAATGCATAATTTCAAATAATGAGTTCCCTCAAAGGAAACTCTGGATTAAGGCAACTATTCTGAGAAAATAAATGGGTAAGTAATACCAAGACTTCATACACTATTACAGAGAATAAAACTTTAACACAAACTTTTCAGGTCAACACAAACCTGAAAACTAAACACAATTCAGTACTAGAAAGATGTAAGTACTCTCCAAGTTACTCTATATATTCAATGTAATCACAGCATTCCAAACTTTATCACATTCTTATTGTAGAACTTGACACATGATTTTAAGTTTATATGAAACTTCGAAGGCCAAGGATAGACATGTGGCAAATAGAAGATAAGGAAGATATGCTCTACTGTATATCAAAAGTTTTGATAAAGTAGGATTTGGGTTCCTAAAAAAAAGAGAAATAAACTAGTGGAAGTCAAAAAAGAGTTTAGATCAAGCCCAGGGCATGATTTAAAGGCAAAAAAAATAAATAGCATTACAAAACGTTGGGAAAGAATTGTCCTTTTCAGTAAATGGTGCTAGATCAATTGCATAAGCTTGTGGAAGAAAATAAAGCTTGGTGTTCACCTTACATCACACACAAAATTCAATCACAACAGAAATCAATAGGTAAAATGCAAAATAATTAAATTCCAGAAGTTAACATAGGCAAATATCTTATGGTCTGGTGATAAGCAAAGATTTAATCAACAGGATACTAAAAAATAAGCACTAAACATAAAAGTATAAACTGATAAATTGATCTATGTGTCAGAGATATATCCCAGTCATTTAGAATTGCATTCTGTGTATTAATCAAAAAGTAGAAACAACCCAAATTCCCCTTAGCAGCAGGATGGATACATAAATGGCATTTTATTAATAGAATGGAATACAAGGCATCATTAAAAATCAACAAGCTGCAGCTCCATACAACAGAAATGGATCTCACAACAGAAATGGATAAAAATGTGAATGCGAGGGACGCCTGGGTGGCTCAGTTGGTTAAGCGGCTGCCTTCGGCTAAGGTCATGATCCCAGCGTCCTGGGATGAGTCCCGTATCGGGCTCCTTGCTCGGCAGGGAGCCTGCTTCTCCCTCTGCCTCTGTCTGCCACTCTGTCTGCCTGTGCTCGCGCTCTCTCTCTCTCTCTCTCTGACAAATAAATAAATAAAATCTTAAAAAAAAAAATCTTAAAAAAAAAATGTGAATGCGAGAAACCAGACCTGAAAGTATACATCTTGTATTATTTCGTTTACATAAAACAAAATGAAAACCTAAGCAGTGATGTTTAGAGAACTTAAAGCTATAAATAAATGCAAAGGAATAAATGTCAAAATATAGGTAACATTATATGAGATTTTGAGAGAGGCTGTGATACATGCGCTACATTCAGCCTCTTGATCTAAGTGTCTCAGTTAACTGCACGTTTACTTGGATATATGTCATTAGGCTGTAGAAATCTGTGTTCTATGCACATTTTATTACATTTAGCATGTAATGAGTTAAAAGAGCAGGAATAATGAGGAGAGGGAGGACATAGAGGGGAGAGTCTCCATGTTGCACTCAGTATCAGATAGTATTTCTGAAAAACTTCTCTGAAATACATATGGTGTATTAATTTTGGTATATTTAAATTTGGGTTTCTAGGTCCTAAGTAAACCCTCATTCATCTTTAGCAGTATTCAGAGAACTCTAAAACCTGAATGATTAATGTTATCTGTTAACAACCGAAGTAACAAAGGACACGGATCATCAACGTCAAACATGGTATTTGCTGTTTCGTCTGGCTAGTAGCCTTTTCCACTTCACAGAAGTCCTCATTCCCTTGTTTGTTTCCCAAGGAACTGTGTTGTTGTTTTTTTAAGATTTTTATTTTATTTATTTGTCAGAGAGAGAGAGAGCGTGGGAGAGAGCACAGGCAGGCAGAGTGGCAGGCAGAGGCAGAGGGAGAAGCAGGCTCCCTGCTGAGCAAGGAGCCCGATGCGGGACTCGATCCCAGGACGCTGGGATCATGACCTGAGCTGAAGACAGCCGCTTAACCAACTGAGCCACCCAGATGTCCCTCCCAAGGAACTGTTTTAAAAAGAGTCCTGAAGATAGGAGTTAAAATGTTACCAAGAAGCACACTGGTTGTTAAGTATAACAAAGGAGGAAAATTCTGTCCAATCTGTCCCTGTCTCTGGACACAAATGAAACCGCCTGACTACTGGATCTTATTTTAAGTCTTAACGTTTGACTTCATTATAATATTACGTTATAGAATCCACAACAATTACCTGAGATTTGATGCTTAGTGACTGTTTGTTAATATCTTATTCTACTTATTTTTAAGCCCATTTTAGATGAAAATCCTTCCTTGAAGGAGGTAACACTTAAATGGAAGTCTGTTCTATAAATGGATAAAAATTATGCTGTTCAGGTATTCATTTTGGAGGGCATGGGCAATAGTCAGAATCTCAAGCTTGCTTTCCACGATCGGGAACACATTCTGACAATTCCATTCGTGTGTTCCGTATGTTAGTAGAAATGCCAGTATTTAAATGAAAATTAAGAGTCAGTGTAGGTAATAATTCACTTGGAAATAAAAATTTACACTTTTTCATGACTTGATCAGTTTTCTGATCATGGTAAATGATTTACTTGGCTTTGCATTTATCAGGTGACCCTCATGGCTTTTCAACTGGTTGGTTTTTAAGAATGCCAAGTTAGCAGCTTCATTCAAAAATAAAAAGTGACTTTTAAAATTGGGAAACCTGAGCTTTTTAAAATTTAATAACAAGAGAAAAGATCTCCACTGGAAGGGGAAGTTTAATAGTTTTTTTTTTTTTTAAGATTTTATTTTATTTGACACAGAGAGGGGTCACAAGTAGGCAGAGAGGCAGGCAGAGAGAGAGGGGGAAGCAGGCTCCCCACCAAGCAGAGAGCCGGATGCGGGGCTCGATCCCAGGACCCTGAGATCATGACCTGAGCCGAAGGCAGAGGCTTAACCCACTGAGCCACCCAGGTGCCCTAATAGTCAGTTATTTGATTAAGGTGCATCCAAAAGCTAGCAAAACATACTAATTTGTATTCAGTTCTCACGAATACCACAACAAACAAATTCTGGCAGAGAGTTTCAAAGATCATAAAAATCTTGCATTGCATTGAAAACTGTTTTTGTCTAAATTTTTAAAAGCCGACTTGGCTTTTATTATTTATTTTTTCTTTATGTGCTTGAGTGGCACAAGGTGTTGTGTACTACACAAAGTTTGGTCAGCCTTCTCAGCAGGCTACAGATGAAGATTTCTAGAACCTTTACTATGTTACTATTTCCACTCTCTCAACCCTACTCTCCCACCCATTGAAAATATTTTCTCTAGCACCAGTGGAAAGGTGTTGAAAGGTCAAGTAAAGTGGGTGAAACTAACTATAATCTAGCATTTTGCAACATATTTAGTGTTGCTGAAAAATAGTTCACCTGTTCTTTTTATATGGTGATCTTAGTCTTGTATCTTCTGGCATAATGAAACTAACTTGGCAGAAACAAGGGAGCTGGTTGATACTTTGTATGTTAATATTGACTGAAGAGTAAAGAGGCTGGATTTCTCTCGGAATTTCATTTTTCCAACTGTGGAGGAAGAAGAGAAGACAATTGCCGTATTTCTGAATTTGTATTAATCTCTTTAGTCCAAATACACAGATCAACGATCATGAATATGATGTTTGTCTTTGAGAGCACGTGATGATTTGTTCTACTAATCAGCTTGTCCATAGAGTAATGGCACCATTTTTGCAACACATTTGTTCCTGTGACAGGTACAAGTTTCTATATCCCATCAATTCCATCTTCATATACTACTTTTCACAGTCTCATAAGAATCATCAGAAATTTTTCAAAAAAGAATTTCAGAAAGGACTATGATCATGTAGCTTACTTTTTTCCACTTGGTAATGTACTGAAAATAGTACTCTCTCAATGTGCACTCTCGATATCCATTAGTACTTAACACCATTAATTATTTTTCTAAGATTTATTTTACTGGCTCTTAAAGCTCAAACATGGGAAAACCCACTCCGTGGCATATCAAATATATTACAAAGATATAAAGACATATTTACTCCAAAGTAATAGTTTTCTTCTTTTTCTTATAATTCTATTTCAATATTAGCTATTTTAAAACACTTGTCCTTGAGCTCAAATTCTTAAATTTCAGATTTTCATTCTGCGTGTACGGATGGAAATTCCTAATGGGAATAAACTTTAAAACAAGTCAAAAGAAATATCAGGTAACAAAAGTCTGCAATTAAATCAGCTAACACTGTGGGTCTGAGGCATCGTGTGAAGATGAGCCACTGAACAAGAACATCAGGCTTAAGGTGACATTCACCCAGCAGATGATTACGCAAGAGATGGAGATATTAAGGCCTATGGGTGCTAATTCATGGCCTTTAAAAATGCAGTTAAATGCATGCATCACTCTTTTTTTTTTTTTTAAATATGAGAATTCTAGGGAGCAACATAAAAGGGAAGCAACCTTTTTTCGGTTATTATTTTGCTCTTCAAAAAGCCTGAAGAAAATAAAACACCTTTTCTAAAAATTTCTCTATAGTTGGAAACAGTTCTCATCTGTGGAATGAGGTTTAAGCTTCACATCACCTACATAAATTCTTCTTACTTCTCTTTTATCTGTTCCAGTATGCTTCCCTGACATTTATAGGCCAGCAAATAGACTCCCTGTTGGCTAATTTAACATCTGCAGGTTGTGTTCCTTATGAGCATAAAATCTGAATAACTTAGATGTCCTAAAATTCCTTATACTGGCTCAGAAAGCTTGGCCTAACTCTGAGACCTCTCTCCTAGCTAGGAACACACAGAGTGAATTTTGAACTGAATGAATGAAACAGTGACTGTCTGCATGTGACAATTCCCAGGGATGAGTTCCTTAATAATTTACTGATGTATTTGTAAAATTAAAGACTTCACATGTAAAGCATCCCTCCCTTCTTCTACTCCCTAACTCCTTAACTCAATGTAGATTCATTAAGCACTGTAAATGAGTACTTAGGAAAGTCTTTTGTGTGAATGGGAATTCACAAGGTATTATGAGAAATAAAATGAACAGAATATTCCAGAAAGTTGGTAATCTAATAGAAGCCATAAAATTTATACACTAAACCACCATTAAAAAGTTCTATGTAGCCACTGGGTGGCTCAGTGGGTTGAGCCTCTGCTTTTGGCTCAGGTCATGGTCTTAGGGCCCTGGGATTGAGCCCTGCATCAGGCTTTCTGCTCAGTGGGGAACCTGCTTCCCCCTCTCTCTGTGCCTGCCTCTCTGCCTACTTGGGATCTCTCTCGCTCTCTCTCTGTCAAATAAATAAAATCTTTAAAAAAAGAAAAAGAAAAAGAAAAGTTCTATGTAAGCAAGTACACCCTATTATGGTACAAGTGCCTGAGCATTCTCAGGATAAAGGAACATTCAAAGTGAAATAGAATTACTCAAATAAGTCTTCTTGGAGAAATATTTTCTTAAGCTAAGTGTGAGATGATCAGCAGAAATTGGGGAAGGAAACTGGCTACCTTCTAGTCGGCACTGATCTTATAAGGTAAAACACCTCGTTAAATGGCCTCATGGCTTCCTTTATTTTACCTTTTATAATCACCATATTTTGTTTCTTTTGTTTTTTAAATTATTAAATTGCCATCTCCATTAAAACCATAGTGTTTCTTTTTACACAAAACCATAATTATTTGTATAAGATTGCATTCTCAGAAATTATCATTGCCTGTATCAGGATTGGCCAAACAGTAGGCATTTGTTGAATTGTTTAATAACAGGTAGAGAAGGAAACAAGTAAGTCATAAACAAGGTTCACTTTATCAGGAAAAACTGCCCTCCCATTGCAGAAATGTCATTATCTCCCAAATTTGGATTCACGGATAAACCTTGTTCTCCAATTCAGATATATTAATGCTTCCTCCTCCCTGAGGAATTTGAGGTAAACTTGCTAACGTTCCTTTATGTTGATACAAATTGTTTCTGACATAGAAGTGAACTCAAAAAACATCAGTTAGCCCATAGCTAAAATTTAAAATAAATCAGAAATCACATTCCTGGCACCTATCATTCCGAATGAATCACCAACAATGCAGAAACATTCCAGTTGTGATAGATACACCAGCAGACAAATTGGTTTTAAAGAAAGCAAGTGACCAGCAAAAGCAAGCAAGACTGCAGAATAGGGAATCATCCTTTCTGGTAGAAGAATAGAGAAAACAATATTCACAATATTTCTAATTAATAATTGCTATCAGATTCAAATGCAGCTCTTATGTAACTGGTAATAAATAAATATATATATAAATAAAATATATATTTATATGCATATAAATATATATAATAAATTAATAACAAATAAATAAATAAAACCTATTTTGCTTTTTAAAGATATGGATGTTACCACACTGATAGAGAATCCTTTTTTTTTTTTTTTTAAACCTGGGACTCGAAACTTTTACATTTGATGTGATATAGCAGAGGTAAGCACAGGGTCATCTCTGGACCTGGATGGTCACTTTGCTATTTACAGAGGTGCTGACAATTGAACTGAGTTTTAGGAAGGAGTAAGACTTAGAGTAAGGTGTAGGTGAGGTCATCCAGACCAAAGAAACCTCATGAGCAAACACATACGTTTTAAGGAGGGTATTGACTTGATCTGGTTGAGTTATAAGTGGTTTGCTTTGACAGCAGTGTGAGTATTAAGAGGGAAGGCAGAGAAATTAGGATGAATTTTTACAAACTTATTGTATTTTACAAACTGATTTGGGGCTGTATAAATAGTCCCAAAATGAAGAGCTAGAGTACTGTCCATATCTAATAATTAACTTCTCACGCTCCCTTCCAGTTACTGAAGTATGAAAGGATAACCAGAGTCCTGACTTCTAAAATACCTTTTTTTGCACTATATATGAATGAGATAAACAATGTACTTTTTGTTTGGGTCATTTTTTTATTCATTTTCATTACATTTAGGGGTTTTGGCTATGTTGTTACATGATTTAGATATTTCATCTTATTGCCATGTAATTGGTGTGACGATAGCACCGTTTATCTGTTTTATTGCTGGAAGGTTTTTGACTAGTTTCTAAAGTTTTACTACTTCAAATAGTGTTATTGCTGGGGCACCTGAATGGCTCAGTAGGTTAAGTGTCCAACTCTTTATTTCAGTTTAGGTCATGATCTCGTGGTTCTGGGGTCTTAGCCCCAATTTGGGCTCACCACTCAGTGGGGCATTTGCTTGATATTTTCTCTCTCTCCTCTCTCTCCCTCTCCCACGACTCCCCTTGCCCCCTGCTCATGTACTCTTGCTCCCTCTCTCAAATAAATAAACCTTTAAAAAAACAAAAACAAATATTGCAATGAACATTCTAGTACATATTTTTGGATAGAATTTTGTGTGCTTTTAGGCATAACTACAGGAGTAGAAATCCAAGAGCATATGAAATGCATTTCCAGATTCAGTGGAGATTGCAAAAATGTATTTTCAAAGAAGTACCAACTTACACATTCTTCAGCAATATAAGAGAGTTATCATTCTATTTTCTCCAAAACTTAGTATTTTTGTTATTATTATTGATCTACACAAACATGGTGGATTTGTGGTTAGTACATCAAGGTGGTTTTAACTGAAATTTATCAATTGATCCAAAAATACTCCACAGTTTTTGTTGTGTGTGTTTATACATAGTCTTTTGTACGTTCTCTTTATATGTGTTTACTCAGAAATATTGGGAATATACTTCTCCACTTTATCCATTGACTTTTTACTCTCTTAATAGTTAATAAATAAAAGTTCTTACTTCTACTATAATCCCTTAATGGTTAACACTCTTTGCATCCAATACAGACATTTTGATCTTCTCTAGTGTCATCAAATTGAATGCAACTTTCATCTCTGAAAGTTGCATTTCATGCATGCATAATGTATATTTAAAATACATGGTGTTAGATGTCAGAGTTCACTATGTTATCTTAACATGCCTCGGTGCACAGTTTAGGAACTACGGAGATAGCATAAATTCACATTTCTCCTGTCTGCTTTAGCCAGTGTTACTTTGAAGGAGTTTGCCAATAAATCAATTAGCAAACAAAGATATTAATAATTCATGTGATTTCCTCTTCAGGCCTGTCATCATATTCCCTATTTAATCTTGATAGTTACAGTTTGTTATTTTTTCCTTTGCATCTTTTATTTTTCTTGAACAAATGGGTTAAGGGGATTATTTAATTAGTATATTGTAATTAAAAGTAAGGTTTGTTCTGTTTAAAATTCAGATTATACCTTTGTTTTTTATTTAATTTTTAAAAAATACTCAGCCTTTCATTTTTATTTATTTAATTTTATTCAGTTAGCTAACATATAGGACATCATTAGTTTTTGATACAGAGTTCAATGATTCATTAGTTGCATATAACAACCAGTCCTCAACAACACACATGACTTTTAAAATTAGGACAAAAAATGTTAAACTTCCTATTTCTACGAATCATAAGTGGCTTTAGTCATTCTAGTATTTCTTACAACTTATTTTTCATTTCTGAAGTGTGTTTTTCTTTTATTACTCTTTCCTACTTATTATCACCTCCTTTCTGAGATTTTCATTTTAAAATATTAAATAATTACTTTTATCTGATTTATGACTGTTAACCTAAGTCAGATTTTAATTGTGTGTAAGGTGTTACTTTCCTCTGTGATAAGTTCACATGGTGTCTGACCTCTATGTTGAGTTGTTCATTTTGGTATAAGATTAGTTGTTTGGAAGCCTTTTTTTTTAAATATTATTTTTTATTATCATATACTGTATTATTAGCCCCAGGGGTACAAGTCTGTAAATCGGTCGGGCTTACACACTTCACAGCACTCACCATAGCACATACTCTCTCCAGTGTCAATAACCCAACCACCTTCTCCCTACCCCCCTACCTCCGGCAACCCTCAGTTTGTTTTGTTTGTTTGTTTGTTTGTTTTTCAAATTTTACTTTTTTTATTTACTTGATAGACAGAGATCACAAGTAGGCAGAGAAGCAGGCAGAGAAAAGGAAGCAGGCTCCCCACTGAGCAGAGAGCCGGATGAGGGTCTTGATCCCAGGACCCTGAGATCATGACCTGAGCCGAAGGCAGAGGCCTAACCCACTGAGCCACCCAGTTGCCCCAACCCTCAGTTTGTTTTGTGAGATTGAGTCTCTTATGGTTTGTCTCCCTCTCAATCCCATCTTGTCTCATTTTTTCCTTCCCTACCTCCCAAGCCCTCCACGTTGCCTCTCAAATTCCTCATATCAGGGAAATCATATGATAATTGTCTTTCTCTTATTGACTTATTTCACTCAGTGTAATGCCTTCTACATCCACATCATTGCAAATGGCAAGATATTGTTTCTTTGATTGCTGCATGGTATTCCATTGTATATATATACCACTTCTTCTTTATCCATTCATCTGTTGATGGACATCTAGATTCTTTCCATAACTTGGCTATTGTGGACATTGCTGCTATAAACATTCAGGTGCACGTGCCCATTTGGATGACTACATTTATATCTTTAGGGTAAATACCCAGTAGTATGATTGCTGGGTTGTAGGGTAGCTCTATTTTCAACTTTTTGAGGAACCTCCATGCTGTTTTCCAGAGTGGCTGCACCAGCTTGCATTCCCACCAACAGCGTAGGAGGATTCCCCTTTCTCCGCATCCTCGCCAACATCTGTCGTTTCCTGACTTGTTAATTTTAGCCATTCTCATCTCATTGTGGTTTTGATTTCTATTTCTCTGATGCTGAGTGATATGGAACACTTTTTCACGTGTCTGTTGGCCATCTGGATGTTTTCTTTGCAGAAATGTCTGTTCATGTCCTCTGCCCATTTCTTGATTGGATTATTTGTTCTTTGGGTGTTGAGTTTGATAAGTTCTTTGTAGATTTTTGGATACTAGCCCTTTATCTGACATGTCATATGCAAATATCTTCTCCCATTCTGTCAGTTGTCTTTTGGTTTTGTTGACTGTTTCCTTTGCTGTGCAAAAGTTTTTGATCTTGATGAAGTCCCAATAGTTCATTTTTGTCCTTGCTTCCCTTGCCTTTGGTGATGTCTCTAAGAAGTTGCTGTGGTTGAGGTCGAAGAGGTTGCTGCCTGTGTTCTCCTCAAGGATTTTGATAGATTTCTTTTTCACATTAAGGTCTTTCATCCATTTTGAGTCCATTTTTGTGTGTGGTTTAAGGAAACGGTCCAATTTCATTTTTCTGCATGTGGCTGTCCAGTTTTCCCACCACCATTTCTTGAAGAGGCTGTCTTTTTTCCATTGGACATTCTTTCCTGCTTTGTCAAAGACTAGTTGACCATAGAATTAAGGGTGTATTTCTGGGCTCCCTATTCTGTTCCACTGATCTATGTGTCTATTTTTGTGTCAGTACCATACTGTCTTGATGATGATAACTTTGTAATAGAGCTTGAAGTCTGGAATTGTGATGCCACCAACTTTGGCTTTCTTTTTCAACATTCCTCTGGCTGTTTGAGGTCTTTTCTGGTTCCATATAAATTTTTGAATTATTTATTTCATTGCTTTGAAAAAAAATGGATGGTATTTTTATAGAGATCATATCATCTGCAAAGAGTGATGGTTTGACTTCTTTGCTGATTTGGATGCCTTTAATTTCTTTTTGTTGTCTGATTGCTGAGGCTAGTACTTCTAGTACTGTGTTGAGTCGTAGTACCATCTGGTTTGCGGATTAAGGTAACTCTGGCCTCATAAAATTAGTTTGGAAATTTTCCTTCCATTTCTATTTTTTGGAACAGTTTCAGGAGACTAGGAATTAATTCTTCTTTAAATGCTTGGTAGAATTCCCCTGGGAATCCATCTTGCCCTGGGCTCTTGTTTGTTGGGAGATTTTTGATGACTGCTTCAATATCCTTACTGGTTATGGGTCTGTTCAGGTTTTCTGTTTCATCCTGGTTCAATTGTGGTAGTTTATACATCTCTAGGAATGCATCCTTTTTTTCCAGTTTGTCAAATTTGATGGCATATAGTTGCTCATAATATGCTCTTATGATTGTTTGTATTTCTTTGGTGTTGGTTGTGATCTCTCCTCTTTCATTCATGACTTTATTTATTTGGGTCCTTTCTCTTTTCTTTTGGATAAGTCTGGCCAGGGGTTTATCAATCTTATTAATTCTTTCAAAGAACCAGCTCCTAGATTCATTGATTTGTTCTATTGGGTTTTTTTTGGTTTCTATTTCATTGATTTCTGCTTTGGTCTTTATTATTTCTCTTCTCCTGCTGGGTTTAGGCTTTCTTTGTTGTTCGTTCTCGAGCTCCTTTAGGTGTAGGGTTAGGTTGTGTATTTGAGACCTTTCCTGTTTCTTTTTTTTTTTTTTTAAAGATTTTGTTTATTTATTTGACAGACAGAGATCACAAGTAGGCAGAGAGGCAGGCAGAGAGAGAGGAGGAAGCAGGCTCCCCGCTGAGCAGAGAGCCCCATGTGGGGCTCGATCCCATGACCCTGGGATCATGACCCGAGCCGAAGGCAGAGGCTTTAACCCACTGAGCCACCCAGGCGCCCCACCTTCCCTGTTTCTTGAGATAGGCTTGTATCGCTATATATTTTCCTCTCAGGACTGCCTTTGCTGTGTCCCACAGATTTTGAACAGTTGTGTTTTCATTATCATCTGTTTCCATGATTTTTTTTTCAATTCTTTAATTTGCTGGTTGACCCATTCATTCTTCAGTAGGATGTTCTTTAGGCTCCATGTATTTGGGTTCTTTCCAAATTTCCTCTTGTGATTGAGTTCTAGCTTCAGAGCATTGTGGTCTGAAAATATGCTGGGAATGTTTCCAATCTTTTGGTACCTGTTGAGACCTGATTTGTGACCCAGGATGTGATCTATTCTGGAGAATGTTCCATGTGCACTAGAGAAATATGTGTATTCTGTTGCTTTAGGATGGAACGTTTTGAATATATCTGATGTCCAACTGGTCCAGTGTGTCATTTAAGGACCTTATTTCCTTGTTGATCTTTTGCTTGGATGATCTGTATATTTCAGTGAGTGGGGCATTAAAGTTCCCTACTATTATGGTATTATTGCCAATGTGTTTCTTTGATTTTGTTATTGATTGGTTTATATAGTTGGCTGCTCCCATGTTAGGGGTATAGATATTTAAAATTGCTAGATCTTCTTGTTGGACAGGCCCTTTGAGTAGGATAAAGTGTCCTTCCCCATCTCTTATTATAGTCTTTGGCTTAAAATCTAATTGATCTGTTATAAGGATTGCTACCCCAGCATTCTTTTGATGTTTCTTTTGTGTGGTAAATTGTTTTCCACCACCCCCCTACTTTAAATCTGGAGGTGTCTTTGGGTCTAAAATGAGTTTCTTGTAGAGAGCATATTGATGGGTTTGGTTTTTTTATCCATTCAGATACCCTGTGTCTTTTGATTGGGGCAATTTGCCCACTTACACTCAGGGTAACTATTGAGAAATATGAATTTAGTGCCATTGTATTGCCTGTAAGGTGGCTGTTACTGTATATTGTCTCTGTTCCTATCTGGTCTACTACTTTTAGGGCCTCTCTATGCTTAGAAGACCCCTTTCAATATTTCCCTTAGGGCTGGTTTGGTGTTTGCAAATTCTTTTTGTTTGTCTTGGAAGATTTTTATCTCTCCTTCTATTTTCAATGATAGCCTGACTGGATATAGTATTCTTGGCTTGATGTTTTTCTCATTTATGCTCTGAATATATCATGCCAATTCTTTCTGGTCTGTCAGGTCTCTGTGGAGAAGTCTACTGCCAATCTAATATTACCATTGCATGTTACAGACTTCTTATCCTGGGCTGCTTTCAGGATTTTCTCTTTGTCACTAAGACTTCTAAATTTTAATATTAGATAACAGGGTGTGGATCTATTCTTACTGATTTTGAGGAGGCTCTCTGTGCCTCCTGGATTTTGATGCTTGTTCCCTTTGCCATATTAGGGAAATTCTCTACAATAATTTGCTCCATTATACCTTCTGGCCCCTTCTCTCTTTCTTCTCCTTCTGGAATCCCAATTATTCTAATATTGTTTCATCTTATAGTATCACTTATCTCTTGAATTCTCTCCTTGTGGTCCAGTAGTTATTTGTCTCTCTTTTTCTCAGCTTCTTTATTCTCTGTCATTTGGTCTTCTATATCACTAACTCTCTCTTCTACCTCATTTATCCTAGCAGTAAGAGCCTCCATTTTTTATTGCACCTCATTAATAGCTTTATTTAAGCTTGGTTAGATTTTAGTTCTTTTATTTCTCCAGAAGAGGCTTTTATTTCTCCAGTTAGGGTTTCTCTAATATCTTCCATTCCTTTTTTGAACCCAGTTAGCATCTTGAGAATCCTCACTCTGAACTCTAAAATGGACATATTACTAATGTCTGTATTGCTTAGGTTCCTAGCCTTTGGTACTGCCTCTTGTTCTTTTTTTGTGGAGAGTTTTTCTGCCTTGTCATTTTATCCAGATAAGAATACATGAATGAGAGAATAAAATACTAAGACGGTGGTGAAGACCCCAGAAGAATATATAGTAACCAAATCAGAAGAGACCCAAAATCAGGGGGAAAAGAAAAGAAAGGGAGTAAATATTTTTTTAAAAACTTTTTTTTTTTAATTTATAGATACAGAACAGAGCCACCCACTTGATTTTGGGTGTATTTTGGTCTCTTAGAAAAAACTACCTCTCAAAATTTTAAAGAAAGGAAAACTTATATGTATATATATATATATATATATATATATATATATATATATATATAAAAAAAAAAAAATTATATATATATATATAAACTTATATATATATATATATATATATGGGTAAACACGATGAAGGGATGGAATATGACTGTAAAGATGAAAATTTTTTAAAATTTCTAAAAAAGGATTTAGTAAGATAAATTGGTTGGGAAAAGAAAGAAAAAAAAGTGGAGAGAATTTGCTCAGGCTGGAGACTAGAACAAGGCACTGTGCTAGATTTAGGGTATATTTTGATCTATTAAGAGTTTATTCCAAATTTTTTAGAAGAAAAAAACCATATATGTATATAAAAAATAAAGTTAGATACAATGAAGGATAAAATATGACTATAAAATGAAGGTTTAAAAGATTTTTTAAAGAAAGATTGTTGAGATAAACTAGTTAAAAACGTTAAAAGAGGAAAGAGGAAAAGTTAAAAAAATAGAATAAGAAAAAAATAAAATTAAAAAATTTAATTAACTTTGCAAGATTAAAAAATCATGGACAGAAAGCTATGAATTCCATTCTTTGCTTTCCCCTCCTCTGGAATTCTGCTGTTCTTGATCAGTGAGCTTGGTCTTGGCTGAATGTTCTTGCTGATCTTCTAGGGGAGGGGCCTATTGCAGTGATTCTCAAATGTTTTTGCCTGAGGGGAAATTGCCCTGCCCTTGCCAGGCTAAGTAATCTTGAATTTACTCTTGGGAGCTTTTGTTCCCTGAATGCTTTCCACTTTTCCCAGAGCTCTGGAGGATGGGATGAAAATGGTGGCCTCCCAATCTCCAGTGGGAGGAGCTGAGAGTTCGGGGCCCCACTCCTCAGTGGGCACCTTCAGAGAAAAGCACTCAATCACCCCCATCTCCCTGGTCTCTGGCCACACTGAGCTCACCTGGCCTGTGACCGAGTGTTTCTGTCTGTGGCACACAGCCCTGTTTGGAGTCTTCAAACCCAGCAGATTCCTGCCACTCTGCTCTTCCAGTAGCTTTCCCCGGATCTGCCATTTATGGGGTCTCTGCTCAAAGAGCAGTGGTCTGATTGTGCCACGGATCACAGTTTAAGATAATCCCGAACTAAGAGCTCACTCCTTGGCTCTTTCTCTGTAGCTGGCTTTCCTGTTCTAATACCTGTGAGATCTGCTGCACTCAAACACCTCTGATCCTTCTGTGACCCCGCAGTACCTGAGACCACACTGTCCCATGAAGGCTCCACTTCTGCTTAGCCTCTGGAGCAATGTCCATCAGTGGAGCAGACTTTTAAAAGTTCAAATTTTGTGCTCCGTTGCTCCCCTCTTTGCCAGGAGCTAGCCCCTACCCCATCATCTATCTTCCCGTTGCTTCGGATTTAGTTCTCTGCCGGTCTTACCTTTCAGAAAGTGGTCGATTTTCTGTTTCTAGAATTGCTGCTTTTCTTCCCTTTGATCTCCTGTTAGATTTGTAGGTGTGTAGAGTGGTTTGATAACTATCTAACTGAACTCCTGAGACCTGATGTCCTCTCAGTCTGCTACTCTTCTGCCATCTTGACTGCTCCCTTCTCTAGTTGTCCAAAACCCTTAATAATGAGACAGAAATTGGGATAATTTTTGTAACTCAACAAAGTAATGGAATAAAGATGTTCATAATAGTTACTTATTTTTTATATTCTTGGAATTTTAGTGTTAAGACCTTTTTACGTTTCATTATACATTCACTATAGCAGTTCATCTTCTCTTTTCTTTGTATCCTTCCTCTCTCTCTTCTGGTGTCACTGTTGTTACAGGTTGTTATAATTTTCTTTATTATTTCAAAGGGCAAACTTCTGAACTTTTGGCTTTGTTAATTTACTGTTTATTTGCTACATCATTGATTCTTTACTGAATTATTTCCCTTCTCTTCCATCCTTGTCATTTAATATGTTCTTCTCTAGCTTTATAAGATGAACATTTAGATAATTGATCTTTGGCCTTTCCTATTTTCTATCATAAGAATGTAAGGCTGTGTTTTTCTCTCTAAGCATAATAAATGCCTTTTGCAAATATTGGTATGCAATATGTTCATCATAATTTATTTAAAATCACTTGTAATTTTCTAAATTGGCCCATGAATTCTTTTTTGACCTATGTGTTATTAAAAAGCAAGTTGTTATTTTTAAATACTTGGGACTTTCTTAGGTGTCTAATTTTACTGATTCTAATTTGCTTCTGTTTGTGTCAGAGGACATAGTCTGAAAGAGTGCTCTCCTTTGAAATTAAAGGACATTTGCTTTCTGGCTCAGCTCAGTGTTTTATTGGTAAATGTTTCATGTGTTCCAGAGAACTTGTATTGTCTAGGTATTGGATGTAGTTTTCTAGGAATACCAATTGGGATAAAGTAATAAATAGTGATATTCAGGTCTTCCATATCTCTATTGATATATCACCCAGTTGGCTGTCAATTACTGTGTGGTGTTAAAGATCATAATTATGATTATGGATTTGCCTGGTAGTTTTGCCGAATCATTCTTCAGCTATTTGCAGTTCCATTATTTCCATTATTTGGAGAATACATAGTTATAAATGTTAGGTTTTTCTGATATATTGAGCCTGTAATCATTATAGATTGTCACTTCTGCCCTCTGGTAATATTCCTTGTCTCACTATTTGTTCTTGTATTTAGACAATTATTCTAGTCACTCTAGCTTTATTATGATTCAAGATGCATAGTACATAATTTTGCTTCCTTTTAGTTTCAGTGTCTTTGTGCTTTTTGATTTAACATGTGTCTTTAGTAAAACCATATACTTGAGTTTAGATTTTTCACCTAGCCTAAAAATCTCAGTCTTCTGAGAATTTAGTCTACTTACCTGTACTGCAGTGATTTAAATGGTTAAATTTTATTTATGTTATGATTTTTATTAATAGACCCTATTTTTAGAGCAGGTTTTTTAAACATTTATTTATTTATTTGAAAGGGAGCTGGGGAGGGGCAGAGGAAGAGGGAGAGAGAGAGAATCACAACCAAGCTCCACATCCTGTGCACAGCCTGATGTGGGGCTCAGTCTCACAACTCAGTCTCACCACAAAGACCATGACCTGAGTTGAAATCAAGAATCAGATACTTCACAGAATAAGCCACCCAGGCGCCCCTAGAGCAGTTTTAATTTCACCAAAAAAAGGAGCTGCAAGTACAAAGTGTTCCTATATACCCTACACACCTCCATACATGTAGTTTCCCACTATTAGTGCCAGGCATTAGTGAGATACAATTGTTAAAAGGATCGGCCAATACAGTTTTATTATTATTAACCAATAATATATATTATTTACCTTCTTCCTATAAATATAAATAATAAATATTATTTACCTTCTTCCTATTATCAATTCTATTGCTTTTGACAAATGTAGAACTACATGTATCCACTGTTACAGTAATATACCTGATACTCTGCCCTAAAAATGGTATTTTCTGCCTATTTTTCCCTCCCCTCAATCCCCTAGCAGCTGTTGAGCTTTTTTACTACCTACCTTTCCAGAATGTCTTACAGTACATAAACTTTTCAGATTGGCTTTTTTTACTTAGCAGTATGTATTTAAGTTTTTCCCATGTCAGTTCATGGTTTGTTAGCTCATTTCCTTTTAGCCCTGAACAATATTCCATTACCTGGATGTGTCACAGTTTGTTTATTTACCTATTGAAGGACATCTTGGTTGCTTTCGAGTTTGGGCAATTATCAGTGAAGCTCCTATAAACATTCCTATGCAAGTTTTCATGTGGATATTTATCTTCCACATTTGTTCTGTATGCAAGTTTTCAATTTATTTAGGTAAATGCCATAAAGTGCACATGTTGGATGGTATGCTAATTTTTGGAAGAAACTGTCAAACTGTCAAAGTGGTTATAAATTTTGTATTCCATCAACAATCTATTTGGGTTCCTATTGATCTATATCCTCACCAGCATTTGGTGTTGTCGGTGTCCTGGATGTTTGGTGCTCTAAAAAGCTGTGGAGTGGTATCTCATTGTTTCATTCCTTTGTTTTGAGAGAGCATGCATTTGCATGTGTTGAGTGGGATAGGGGAAGAGGGAGAAAGAGAATCGTAAGCAGGCTCTTGTTGAGTGCAGATTCTGACATGGGGCTTGATCTCACAACCCTGAGATCATGACTCAAAATCAAGAGTCAGAGGTTTTCATTTTAAAATAGTAAATAATTACTTTTATCTACTTTTAACCAACTCAGCCACCCAGGCGCCCCCATCTCATTGTTTTAATTAGCAATTCCCTGGCAACTTGGGATGCTGAACATCTTTTCAAGTGCCTACTTGCTATCTGTGTATCTTCTTTTGTGAGGGATCTATTCATATTTTATCCAAGTTTTAATTAGGTTATTTTCTTAATATTGTAGTTTAGGAATTCTTCATATATATCGGACACCATTCTTTGATCATATGTGTTTGCACATATTTTCTACTAGTCTGTGCCTTTTTATTTGCATAAGAGTGTCTTTTTTTAAAAGATTTTATTATATTTGTTTGACAGAGAGAGAGACAGTGAGAGAGGGAACACAAGCAGGTGGAGTGGGAGTGGGAGACAGAGGGAGAAGCCGACCTCCTGCTGAGCAGGGAGCCTGATGTGGGGCTAGATCCCATTCTTGACCTGAGCTGGAGGCAGATGCTTAATGACTGAGCCACGTAGGCACCCCTGTGTGACAGTGTCTTTCACAGAGAATACATTTTTAATTTTAGTGAATTCCAACACATTAATTTTTTTCATGGATCATTCATTTCAGGTTGTAACAAAAATTTATCATCAAACTCAAGATCATCTAGATTTTTTTCTGTTTGTTTTTTTTTTTCCTGAGTTTTATAGTTTAGTATTATATATTTTGGTCTGTGATCCACTTTGAGCTAATTTTTCTGGAAGGTGTAAGATCTGTGTCTAGATTCATTTTTTCCATGTGGATGTCCAGTTTCAACACTATTTGTGTTAAAGAGACTTCTCTTACATCATTGTCTTGCTTCTTTGTCAAGAGTCAGTTGAGTATATTTGTATGTATCTATTTCTGGGCTCCCTCTTCTGTTCCGTTGATCCATTTGTTCTTTCATAAACACCACACTGTCTTGGTTACTATAGCTTTACATTAAGTCTCAAGTTGGGTAACATCAGTGTTCCAGTTGTGTCCTTTCCCTTCCCTGTTGTGTTGACTATTCTGGGTCTTTATCTCTCCCTACAAATTTAAGAATCAGCTTGTCGATGACCATAAAAAATTTGTTGGAATTAGGGTTGTGTTGAGTCTGTATATCAAGTTGGGAAGAACTGCCATCTTGGCAGTGTTGAGCCTTCCCAAATATGAAAATGGAACATCCTCACATTTCTTTAGTTCTTTGATTTCATTCATGAGTTTTACATTCTTCCTCATGTAGATTTTCCACATGTCTTTTTTTTTAGATTTATATGTGTTTCACTCAGGATATGTTAATGTAAGTGATATTGTGTTTTTAATTTCAAATTCTACTTTTTCATTGTTAGTAGTCCTTTTTTAAAATTTGCTATCTTTAGAAAGGATATTTTCTAACAATCTGTACTTGACTTCATACATATTTTCTTCTAGTCTGTTGTTATGCCCACATCTACTGAATTTTTAAAAATATATTAAAATTCTCAAATTTATAAATTCCATGTTTTTGATTTTTATTTTTTGAGATTATGGGTATGCATCTCTTTACACATTTTAATGTGTTTATAACAGTTTATTTAAATTCCTTTTCTGGTAGGTACAATATCTCTATTACTTCCAAGTACTGATTTTTTTTCTTGAGTATGAGTCATTTTCCTGTTTGTAGACATATTCATTTGCTTATTTTTAATTTGAAAAAACTTTTTAAAGATTTTTGTTTATTTATTTGACAGAGAGACACAGTGAGAGAGGGAACACAAGCAGGGGGAGTGGGAGAGAAAGAAGCAGGCTTTCTGAGGAACAGGGAGCCTGATGCGGGGCTTGATCCCATGACATTGAGATCATGACCTGAGCTAAAGGCAGACACTTAACGACTGAGCCACCCAGGTGCCCCATAATTTGAAAATTTTTAAAGATTTATTTATTTTAGAGAGAGCACAAGCAGGAGGGGCAGAGGGAGAGGAAGAGGGAATCTCAAGTAGACTCTATGCTGAGCACAGAGCCAGATGCAGTGCTAGATCTTATGACCCTGAGATCACGATCTGAGCTCAAACCAAGAGTTGAGTACAACTGACTTTGCCAACCAGATGCCCCTTAATTTCAGATTTGGAACAATAGATTGTGCAGTGCATGTTGTACATTTTGAACAATGAATTTAGAAGGTCAGAGTCTGTGATGTCTCTGAGGAGTGATTTTCTTCTACCATACAGTTAATTTGAATGGACTCAAACTCCAGACTGGATTTCCCTGTGGATAATGGTAACTGAAATCTCTGCTGAGATTTTTTAGTTTGTAAAAGCTGATTTTTCTTTGTCAGACCCCACCACCTCCCCCAACCCCTACCACCCCCTGGCCCTTCTCTGTGGTTGTATAATTTAGTGGTCAGCAAAGGATTTGGATAAGTTTTACATGCAGGTTTTGGCATTTACCTCACTTGATTTCCTTCTCCCCATGTTCTTCATTTAATTCTAGATTTGTACTATGCTCCAAACTCTGTGCTCTGACATACCAAGCAAGGAATGCTGTAGCTTTCTACCTTCCTAAGAAGCACATAGATTTGAGACTATAATTGAACAAAGACTCACAAATTTGTTACTTCGACAAGTGTGGTTTCTTCTTTCCATTATAGACTCTTCTTTTCTTACTTTTCATTGCCTTTAATTGGACTTCTCTGAGATTTTCTCTTGGAACATTAACCTAAATTAACTACACTACATTGATAATGAAGGAGTTCAGGACATGTGTTCCCAACATGTGTTCCTTTGGTATATAGATTATTTTGAGTTGAAGTCTCTCTCTGAATTCCCCTCACCTGCATAGAGATCCTCCAATGATCTCAATCATGATAAATCCCCTCCCTGAGTATTTCATCACCCAGAGAAGGCTGATTATTGTCACAAAAAGAAAACGAGAAGTTGACACCAGTTTGGCACAAACTATTCTATCTCCCATCCATTTTTCTAAGGGTCCTTTCATCATTGCTCAAAATCATTGGCTCTCCCCTGAGATGCCTTCACCCCTCTGCCCATTCCCTTATTAAGATGGTGAATAAGCTTTTACAATTCCCTGCCTTTGGGGTATTCACTCTTTCCCTGTGATGATATGTGTATGGAGTTTAAAACCCATCAATTTGTATCCTATTTTCCGGTTAATCTGTTTCAGTTTATTTCATAGGCTAAGCTATCAAATGTAGGATTGTCAGAGGGAAAGTCTTTGCTCCCCTACAACAGAATTGAAGAGTTCTGAGTTAGGAATCATCCACAGTAGTGAAAATCATGGTCATCTTTTATGCTTTCATAGCCTAGGCATATGGGGTGAAAATATAATACAATTTTACATTTTGACATTTTATCAGTACATGGGATTATGCAAATCTTGCCAAAACAACACCTTAAGTTTTGGTCCTTGCTGTCTAGAAAAGCACTGCTAAATTGTTACTTGTATCTTTTATTTTTTATCTAACCTTCATCTCAGAAAGACAGTTTTTGCTAGGTTTTGGTTGTGGTATGATAATATTTTTGTCATGTAACTGTATGGCTCTTATTTCATTGCTTTGTAGGTTTTATAATGGCTGCATACTTTTATTTACAGAACAAGGAGCAGGTGTTTAGGCAAGACTTTGCTGATGGATTAAAAAACAAAACCCTCCTACAATTAAAAAATAAAATAGCAGACGATCTAAGTGTACTAAAGGGAGAAAATGGGGTAATTCTTTGCCAATTGCTTTGAATGTTAATCATACAGCTACTCTGTGTCCTTGCAGTTGCCCTCCTAATTATGTGTACTAGAACACTGAAAAAGTAAGTCTGTCAAAAGTCTTGGACATAATGTTTATAGCATGTTGATTCAGAGTAGCCCAGAAGTGGAAATAACACAGATGCCCATCGATGGGAAAATGGATAAACAAACTGCCGTATAATCATAAAACTAAATACCACTTAGTCATAAAAAAGAATGAGCTACTGATGCATGCAACCACATGGATAAATATCAAAAACAATTATATTCAGTTGAAGTTTTACACACCAAAAAATATGTGTAAGAAATTGCAGAATGGGTGGAATGCCTGGGTGGCTCAGTTGGTTGGGCGGCTGCCTTCAACTCAGGTCATGATTCCGGCATCCTGGGATTGAGTCCTGCATCGGACTCCTTGCTCGGCGGGGAGCCTGCTTCTCCCTCTGCCTGCCTCTCTGTCTGCCTATGCTTACACGCTCTCTCTCTCTCTCTCTAACAAATAAATAAATAAAATCTTAAAAAAAAAAAGAAATTGCAGAATGGGTAAAACTAAACTATGGTGATAGAAATGATTTTTCTTATTGTTTGGTGGTGGGTGAATTTGTTGTTTGAGTGTTGATTGACAAGAGACACATGAAAATACTCTGGAGTCATGGGGAAATGATCTGAGCCTTGATACTCAGGTGGAGTATAGGAGCTGATAGATTTTCAAACCCTAACTCTGAAGTAATTTAAGATCTGATCATGTCACTGTATGTAAATTGTTCCTTAATAAAAAAATAAAATAAATATGCAAAAACACTTGAACAGAAACTTCATAAAAAGGACTCATCATTATTAGTTATCAGGGAAAAAATTATATTAATAGATATGACCTCATAATAAATGGCTATAATTAAAAAGACAGCATCAAATGTTGGGTACAATATGAAGAAAATGGTAAAATGTTATTGAAAAGTAATTGGTGATTTTATATAAGGTTTAACATAACCCTACTCTATTACTGGAGAGTAATAGAGTAATTTATTAGTAGTTACTAATAAATAAATAAATAAAGTAGTTCAACCTGAAGTGTCTATGCTCCAGGAATCAGGTGATAAGAGGGAGAAAGTGCTTCCTGGGTATAGGCAGTAAGCTCAGACACCCAAGGAAGCTGAACATTGAATGCTCCTTGCTCCTGAAAGTAGGGCAGTGATATGGAGTGGGGCCAAAAGAAGGCATCCACAGCATGTCCTACTATTCTAGGGAATAGGATAGTGACAGACTAGGTAGAGAAAGTGGTCAAAATGACTGGAAGTTTGATTATTTTGTGTCAAGTTTGTTGATTGGGCAAATAAGTCAATACACTGGAACTAGTTGCATATACACTTATGTAATGCACTAACAAAGGATTCACAAACATGGCAGGGGCAAAGACCAGTTTGAACTTTGAGATTTGGGGTTGGAATTGAAAATATCGGTTTGAACTCTTACCATCTTTTTAAATATACAACTTAATCCCAATTATTCATGGATTACATGTTTCGGGATTCGTTTGCTTGCAAGAATTTATTTATAACCCCCAAATCAACCTAGTCTTTTCATAATTAACTGCAGACATGAAAAGAGTCATAAAAAAATCAGAATTGTCTAACTTGCTTGTTACCAACTGAGGGCAAACAAAACAATGCCCTGCTTTTTGTTTAAAATGCCCCTATTGTGAACAAATTTTTTTTTTCAGTCTGCTTACTGCATGGTTTTCACATTTCTGTATTGGGGACAGATTTTGATGCTTAAAATTCCCCCCAAGCATAGTGCTGAAGTTCTGTCTAGTGTTCTTTTTCCTAAAAATTTTAATTAATTAATTTATTAATTAACTTATATTTATTTAAGAGAGGGAGAGAAAGGGGGCAGAGGGAGAAGGAGAGAGAGAATCTTAAGCAGACTACACACCCAGCAGAGAGCCTGAAGCCAGGCTCAATCTCACAACCCTGAAATCATGACTTGAGCCGAAATCAAGAGTTGGTCACTTATCCAAATGAGACACCCAGGTGCCCTTCCATCTAATGTTCCTAAGTACAAAGTAACTGTGATGTACCTTATGGAAAAAACACATGTTTTTGATAAGCTTTTTTAGGTTTGACTTACACTGTTACCATGAGTTTTATGTTAATGAATTAATAATATATATTAAAAAAATATGTTTTCAACCAGAAACATGCATAGAATATGGTCATGTATTGATCAATTGGTGGAAATGTGACCAGAGGCTGCTAGGAAATCAACCCTATATCCACAGGGACAATGATTCAGTGTTTCCTAATTTGGAACTTGCAATGACTTTGTAGAATAAAGTCTATTTTTATGCGATAAATAATGAGAATCAGGTGTGTGTGTGTGTGTGTGTGTGTGTGTGTGTATTCACAGATGAGTATAGGCCCTACTGATAGCCACTTACCATTATTTGGGGCTTCTAAAAATCATCTGCATTAACAAGACTTCTTGTCCAGGAATAACTTATACCAGAAAGTGAAGACGAGCTCAAAGAATGATAGAGTCAAAGTATATAAAAGCCTACCTGATGGTTCTCTCACTGAGTATTATCTAGGACAACTGGGCATCAAAATAATTAAAACTATCAGATTATATCCCTTTTCACAAAACAGGAACTCATGAGTCCATACTGACAAATATATAAGGGAGAAAAGAAAGCTTTTCTTTAATAAAATAACGAAATAAGGAAGTAATGATAGGCATTAATAACTGCAAAGATAATGATGGTGGCTGAAGCTTTGTTGAGGAATAGTATGCTGGTATACTACTGGAATAGCTCTCTTCACAGTGATGATTTTACCATGGAGAAATCTGAGTCTGGTTATGAGGAAACATCCTCCAGACTCAAGTGGTGGATCATTTTATAATATAAAAACTTGCAAAAGTTCAAGACTGTTAAGAACATAAAAGACAGGACAGATTAAGCAACTCTTTCAGACTGAAGATTTATGAAACATGAAAATCACAAGCAACTGTTTCCTGGGCAAGTAGCTGGACTGGAAATGGAGAAGTTACATTCATGTGATGGCTGGCAAAATTACAGTGAGGTCTCTGAAGTGGAACATAGCATTGTAGGAATGTTGATTTCCTAAGCGGGAGGGTTGTATATGGTGATGTAGAAGAGGGTCCTGATTTTTAGAAGGTGCACACTAGAATACTTGAACAGTGGTATAGCATTATAACTGAAAAAGACTCTTTCTTTCTTCCTTTCTTTCTTTCTTTCTTTCTTTCTTTCTTTCTTTCTTTCTTTCTTTCTTTCTTTCTT
>ML108026.1:31308-70577 GCA_003697995.1 Taxidea taxus jeffersonii
CTTTCTTTCTTTCTTTCTTTCTTTCTTTCTTTCTTTCTTTCTTTCTTCTTTCTTTTTTTCTTCTGTTTGTATATTTGTATCTATATAATATATCTATATAATCTATAATAGAAAGCAATATTTCTTGGAACACCTGGGTGGCTCAGTTGGTTAAGCGGCTGCCTTCGGCTCAGGTCATGATCCCAGCGTCCTGGGATCGAGTTCCACATTGGGCTCCTTGCTCAGCAGGGAGCCTGCTTCTTCCTCTGCCTCTGCCTGCCTCTCTGTCTGCCTGTGCTCGCTCTCTCTCTCTAACAAATAAATAAATAAAATCTTTAAAAAAAAAGAAAGCAATATTTCTTGATCATTTCACTCAGGGGATTTTTTTTGGAATAATTTTTAGGTTTAGCCACACAAGAAGTTATTACATTCACAGCTTTTAGTAACTTAATGAGGTCATTAATTTGTAGGCATAATATTACAGTAATAACTTTCACTGCTATTTTAAGTAGAGAATGACATTTTCCTGTGGATGTGATTATTTCACCCAATGCATTAGCTCACTCTCTCTGTGTAGCTTACCATCCACATAAACTATATCTACTTTATGTCACAAAGGCAGGTAATTGAAATTATAGTTTTTCTATTCAATTAGATTTTAAATTCTTGTCACAAATTTCTTCTATAAAGTTGCTAATAAAGCAGATATTTTATTCATGATTTGTTTAGCATCTGTTTCAAGGTTCCCTGTTCTTAAAACAAAGGCAGATTTCTTGGGAAGAACAAAAAAGACTCTTAGGAAGAATCTCCTTTTCTTAAATTTAATTTTGTTTCTATGTATAAATTTTTGAAATTCATAAGGTAAATTTCAGTTTTTGTTAAATTACTGAAGTAAAATCAAAGTTGGTTTTCATTAATGTTATTGACAGCGTTCAATAGCAAATTTTAACTCAGCCATAATCTAAAACAAATTAGTCTAAGACACAAATCTTTATGACTTGAGAAAACATGCCTTACAGAGTGGTAGCGTTGAAGTGGATAGCTAGGCATAGTAATTACAGAATTACCATATAAAGGCTTTATTTCCTTGAACTCCTTTTATAAGCTTGTGTATGTATAAAAAGTATTTTTATGCTACAAGTAAAGAACTGAAATTCCTTTAATGTGAGACCTGTGCCTAGTTTTTGCTGCGCAAAATACTTAATTCTCAGGCAAACTTGAGTTAAATGCAAAAGGATTTATTTTCAATTGAAATGAAATAAATTCTACTCTTGCTCAAGATGCTTGTTAAACATAACAGTTTGCTCACACATCAAAGAATGGAAAACAGTAGCAAAATAGTCACTGCTTTCTTATGAATGGCAAGATATTCTTAACAGGAACTGAGAAAGAAATACACTGCTGGCTTGGACAGAGCAGTCACCTCGACTGGGGTGTCATCACACTACATACTACAGCTCACTGACATTTTTTTCTCTCAAAGTCCACTACCCTGGCCAAGCCAAAGGTTCAGAAAAAAGGCTACACTCACTCAGTCTAGAAAGGAAGGTAAATGTTCATTATATTCTGTAGTGCTTCCCATCTTTCAATAAGACTTGAGACTTGATTTCCTTCCCATCTTTCAATAAGACTTGAGACTTGATTTCCTTCCGCACTCTCAAGCCTAAACACAAAACAATTTTCAAGTGGTTTTTTGTCAACATGCTTTTCCATTTAAATCAGATTTTACCATCTGAAGCCAAAACATTTTCTCCAAGGCCTTGCAGAGACTTGTTTATTGATTTCTGTATTAAAAATTGTCCCCTAAGACTAATATTGGAACAGAACAAATGTGAGTTCATTTCTTGGTGAGTTACAGATAGTGACTGTACCAGGTGGAGTTGTCTTACAAAAATGTTTTTTGAAGCAAACAAGATGTTGGGGGAATGAGTTATAAAGCTCTGACTCCCCAGTTAGGGGTGAGTGGGTTTCTTTTATTTAGGGTTAAGGTGAATGTTCACAAAGGGGAGTTTTGTCATCACATGTCACATGATGTCATGCGTGAGTACTTAGGAAACATGCCTATACATGCGTTGTATGTTATGTTTGTGAGGTTTGTATTGCTCCTTGAGTGAAGATTTTCACATTATAATGAAGCAGAGGTAACTGTTGGGTGAAGGGAAGGGGGCTATGGGCATGTTCTGAGAGACCATATAAACTAGATGGGGCACTGGCTGTGATGAGCACTGGGTGTCGTATGCAAATGATGAATAACTAAAATTTTACACCTGAAACTAATACACTGTATGTTCACTAACTGGAAATTAAATAAAAGACTGACACTAAAAAATAATAATAATAATAGTAAGTAATAAACTAGATGGGGTTTGGGGTTCCTTATCTCAGGTAGGGAATGCAGGGCCTTGCTTTCTTCTAACCCAGTACTAAGGGTTTTCTACTCATTTAGTGTCTCTGATATGGCTAGGCTCTTTCCTTGTCTGATAGACTGTTCAATTTTTTTGCAGTCCCTTTTTTCCCTTAAAGTCCTTAACTACCAAGATTTCTGCCTTTTTTTTTTTTTTAAACTCTGACATTTTCGAGGAAGTTCGGCAAGACATGTGCTTGGGCAACTAGAGCATAGATTGCAGAAAATAGCTAGGAGCCTAAAATGACTTTCTGTCACAGAAGCTGTGTTGCCTTTTTCTTTTTCTGGGAACCCTTAACTCTTTCTACTTAGAGTTTTTGAACTGACTCTTTACCTTTAAAGCACTAAGCAAAATCTGTCCCACTTTCTTGAAATTATTCCTGTAATGCCCCCTTTGGCTAAAGCATCCTGCTACAAAATCTTCTGCTTCACCTTTTGATTTCTTAGCGGAGGATTTATGTTCTTTTTGTCCACACTTCACACCATTGTTAAGTGTTCAAGTGAGCTGGTTCTTGAGAAATAGCAATTTTATGGCATTATCTAGAATTGTTTTTCATTTTATCATCACGAATTGTTGGTACTAACATCTCTATATGAAGAAAGTAGTTCTAAGTGGTAGTGCAAGGATTCCCCTCTCTACTCCTCACCACTCCCCCCCCTTATTTTTCATTTTATTTCTTTTTTTTAAAATATTTTATTTATTTCTTTGACAGAGATCACAAGTAGGCAGAGAGGCAGGCAGAGACTGAGGGGAAATAGGCTCCATGCTGAGCAGAGAGCCCGATGCAGGGCTCAATCCTAGGACCCTGGGATCATGACCCAAGCCAAAGGCAGAGGCTTTAACCCACTGAGTCACCTAGGTACCCCTTTATTTTATTTATTTTCAGTGTTCCAGCATTCATTGTTTATGCACCACACCCAGTGCTCCATGCAATACGTGCCCTCCATAATACCCACCACCAGGCTCAACTAAACCTCCACCTCAAACCCTCCCCAAACCCTCTGTTTCTCAGAGTCCACAGTCTCTCATAGTTTGTCTTCCCCTCCAACTTCCCCCAACTTACTTCTCATCTCTATCTCCCAATGTCCTCTGTGTTATTCCTTATGTTCCACAAATAAGTGAAACCATATGATAATTGACTCTATCTGCTTGACTTATTTCACTCAGCATAATCTCCACCAGTCCCCATCCATGTTGATAAAAAAGTTGGATATTCATCTTTTCTGATGGAGGCATAATACTCCATTGTATATATGGACCATATCTTCTTTATCCATTCCAACCTTTGAAGGGCATCTTGGTACTTTCCACAGTTTGGTGGCTATGGCCATTGCTGCTGTGAACATTGGAGTACAGGTGGCCCTTCTTTTCACTACATCAGTATCTTTGGGATAAATACCCAGTAGTGCAATTGCAGGGTCATAGGGTAGCTCTATTTTTAATTTCTTAAGGAATCTCCACATGGTTTTACAAAGTGGCTGCACCAACTGGCATTCCTACCAACAGTGTTAGAGGGTTCCTCTTTCCCCACATCCTCTCCAACACTTGTTGTTTACTGTCTTGTTGATTTTGGCCATTCTAACTGGTGTAAGGTGATATCTCAATGTGGTTTTGATTTGAATCTCCTTGATAGCTAATGATGATGAACATTTTTTCATGTATTAGCCATTTGTATGTCTTCTTTGGAGAAGTGTCTGTTCATCTCTTCTGCCCATTTTCTGACATGATAATCTGTTTTGTGTATGTTGAGTTTGAGGAGTTCTTTATAGATTTTGGATATCAGCCTTTTGTATGTAGTGTCATTTGTGAATATCCTCCCATTCCATGGGTTGCCTTTTTGTTTTGTTGACTGTTTCCTTTGCTATGCAGAAGCTTTTGATCTTGATGAAGTCCCAAAAATTCATTTTTGCTTTTGTTTCCTTTGCCTTTGGAGACATATCTTGAAAGAAGTTGCTCTGGCCAGTGTTGAAAAGGTTACTGCCTATGTTCTCCTCTAGGATTTTGATAGATTCCTGCCTCATGTCGAGGCCTTTCGTCCATTTCGAGGTTATCTTTGTGTATGATGTAAGAGAATGGTTGAGTTTTCATTCTTCTACACGTAGCTATCCAATTTTCCCAGCACCATTTATCGAAGAGACTATTTTTTTTCTACTGGATATTTTTTCCTGATTTGTTGAAGATTATCTGACCATAGTTGAGGGTCCATACCTGGGCTCTCTACTCTGTTCCACTGGTCTATGTTTCTGTTTTTGTGCCAGTACCATGCTGTCTTGGTGATCACAGCTTTGTAGTAAAGCTTGAAATCAGGCAACACAATGCCCCCACTTTTTTTTTTCTTTTTTAAGATTTCCTTAGCAATTTGGGGTCTCTTCTGGTTCCATACAAATTTTAGGATTGTTTGTTCCAGCTCTTTGAAAAATGCCGGTGGAATTTTGATTGGGATGGCATTGAAATTATCGTGCTCTAGGCAGTATAGACATTTTAACAATGTTTATTCTTCTGATCCATGAGTATGGAATGGTCTTTCATCTTTTTGTCTTGTTCAGTTTCTTTCATGAGTGTTCTGTAGTTCTTCAAACCTAACCTCTTTCATTAGGTTTATTACCGGGTATCTTATGGTTCTTGGTGCTATACTAAATGGGATCAATTTTCTCATTTCCCTTTCTATATTTTCATTGCTAGTGTATAAGAAAGCAACTGATTTCTGTACATTGATTTTGTATCCTACCACATTACTGAATTGCTGTATGAGTTCTAGTAGTTTGAGGGTGGAGCCTTTTGGGTTTTCCATATGAAGTATCATGTCAACTGTGAAGAGAAAGAGTTTGACTTATTCATTGCCAATTTGAATACCTTTTATTTCTTTTTGTTGTCTCATTGCTGTTGCTAGGACTTCTAGTACTATGTTGAACAAGAGTGGTGAGAGTGGGCATCCTTGTCATGTTCCTGATCCCAAAGGGAAGGCTGTCAGCTTTTCTCCACTAAGGATGATATTCGTTGTGGGTTTTTCATAGATAGATTTTATGAAGTTGAGAAATGTTCTATCCCTATCCTTTGAAGTATTTTAATCAGGAACACGTGCTGTATCTTGTCAAATGCTTTTTTTGCATCAATTGAGGGAACCATGTGATTCTTCTCTCTTCTCTTATTGATTTGTTCTAACACATTGATTGATTTCTGAATGTTGAACCACCCTTATATCTCATGGGTAGATCCCACCTGGTCATGGTGGATAATCTTTCTAATGTGCTGTTGGATCCTATTAGCTAGGATCTTGTTGAGAATCTCAGCATCCATATTCATCAGGGATATTGGTCTCAAATTCTTTTTGGTGGGGTCGTTGCCTGACTTGGGGATCAGGGTAATGTTGGCTTCATAAAAAGAGTCTGGAAGTTTTCCTTTGTTTCTATTTTTTGAAACCGCTTCAGAAGAATAGGTATTATTTCTTCTTTGAATGTTTGGTAGAATTCTCTAGGGATTCCGTCAGGTCCCGGGCTCTTGTTTTTTGGGAGGTTTTTGATCACTGTTTCAATCACATTACTAGATATTGGTATATTCAAGTTGTCAATTTTTTTCTTGATTAAGTTTTGGAAGTTGATAGGTTTCTAGGAATGCATCCATTTCCTCTAGGTTGCTTAACTTATGGTATATAACTGTTGATAATAATTTCCAATGTTTCTATTTCCTTGGTGTTAGGCATGATCTCTCCCTTTTCATTCATAATTTTATTAATTTGGGTCCTCTTTCTTTTCTTTTGGACTACTTTGGCTAATTTTTTATCGATTTTATTGATTCTTTCAAAAACCAACTTCTAGTTTCGTTGTTATGTTCTACTGTGTCCCTAGTCTATCTCATTGATCTCTGCTCTAATCTTGATTATTTCCCTTCTTGTGTGAGGGGTTGGCTTAATTTATTGTGATTCTCCATTTCTTTAAGGTGTAAAGAAAGCTGCTGTATACTGTATTTTTCAGTTTTTTTGAGGGAGGCTTGGATGGCTATGTATTTCCCTGTTAGGACTACCTTTGCTGCACTCAATAGGTTTTGGACCAAAATGGCTTCATTCTCATTGGATTATGTGAATTATTTAAGTTCTTCTTTAATGTCCTGGTTGATCCAAACATTCTTAAGCAGGGTGGTCTTTAGCTTCCAAGTGTTTGAATTCCTTCCAAACTTTTTCTTGTGATTAAGTTCCAGTTTCAAAGCATTGTGGTCTGAAAATATGCAGGGAATAATCTCAGTCTTTTGGTATTGATTGAGTCCTGACTTGTCACCCAGTATGTGGTCTAATTTGAAGAAAGTTCCATGTGCGCACGAGAAGAATGAGTATTCTGTTGTTTTAGGGTGGAATGTTCTGTATATATCTATGGGGTCCATCTGGTCTAAGTGCCATTCAATGCTCTTGTTTCTTTATTGATTTTCTGCTTGGATGATCCGTTACTGAGAGAGGCATGTTAAGATCCCCTACTATTAATGTATTCATATCAGTATGATTCTTTGTCTTGATTAACAGTTGGCTTATGTAGTTGGCTGCTCCCATACTGGGAGCATAAATATTTACAATTGTTAGATCTTCTTGGTGGATAGACCCTTTAAGAATGATGTAGTGTCCTTCTTTATCTCTGACTATAGTCTTTAGTTTAAAATCTAATTTATCTGTTATAAGAATTACTACTCCAGCTTTCTTTTGAGGCCCATTGGCATGAAAGATGCTTCTCCATCCCTTCACTCTCAGTCTGGATGTATCCTTAGGTTCAAAATGGGTCTCTTGTAGACAACATATGGATGGGTCCTTTCGTTTTATCCAATCTGCAATCCTTTACCATTTTATGGGAGTGTTTAGGCCATTCATACTGTGAGTGATTATTGAAAGATACATTTTTATTGACATCATGTTGCCTGTGAAGTCCTTGTTTCTATAGATTGTCTCTGTAAATTTGTGTTCTATGACACTCTTGCATTCTTTTTTCTTTAGTAGAATACCCCTTAATATTTCTTGTAGTGCCAGTTGGTGGTCACATACTCTTTTAAACCTTGCTGGTCTTGGAAGCTCTTTATCTCTCCATCCATTTCGAATGTCAGCCTTGCTGGATAAAGTATTCTTGGCTGCTTGTTCTTCTCATGTGGTGCCCTGAATATGTCTTGTCAGCCCTTTCAGGCTTGCCAAGGTTTCTGTGGACAGGTCTGACATTATTCTGATGGACCTTTTTTGGTAAGTAAGGAATATCTTCTCCCTGCCTTCTCTTAAGAGCTCTTGTCTAAGATTATGATTCATCAGTTTCACAACTAAGTGTCTCAAGGTTTCTCTAGATTCGTTGATCTTGGAGGGTGATCTTTCTGCCCTTAGGACAGAAAGATGTTCCACTCCCCAGATTTGGAAAATTTTCATGGAGAATTTGTTCAACTATATCCTCTAGTCTTCTTTCTTTCTCTTCCCCCCCAGGGAGCCCAATAATTCTGATATTGGAATGTTTTATGATGTCATTTATTTCCCTAATTCTGTTTTCATGGCTTCTAAGCTCTTTGTTCCAGGCATCCTCCTGATCATTTTTCTCTCTGTTTATTCTCTAGACCACCAATTCTCAATTCTACCTTCTGCCTCGGTTATCCTATCTTTTAGAGAATTTAGATTATATTGGATCTCATTGATAGCATTTTTAACTTCTTCCCAGACAGCTTTCACTTCCGCCCTAATTGATTCCATGTTGCCATTAATGGTTTTCTGCAACCTACCCATTGCCTGGATAATTGTTGCCTTGAATTCCCTTTCCAACATACTGTTTATGTCCATATCCAATAGTTCTGATAGAGAGGGCACAGTCTCTGAATTTTTCCTCTGTTGGGTATTCCTCCTCCTAGTCATTTTGGTGAGAAGTAGTTGAGGGGATATGTAGCTCAATATATCAATCACGATCCAGGCAAGGTGCACCCTGGGACACTTCTGAACAATCACAAGTTGCCACCAAAAAAGAAGGAAAAAAGAAAAAGAGAAAGAGAGAGATAGAAAAAAAGAGATGATCCAGCCAGAATGGGCCCCAAAAGTAAGATTTATAAGGCATACAAACAAAAAGACTGACAAAAGTAAATGACAAGAAAAAAAAAAAAAAAAGAACACAGCCAAAATGAACCCTAAGTATAAGATTTATATAGTACCAGAAGAAAAAGAAATACACAAAAACACTGACAGAAGAAAAAGATGGGAGGGTGGTTATAAATCCTCAGTATGGGCAAGGCAGGTTATTTTGATTCTTCCTGGGTGTATCTTGATATCTTTGTTCAAGGATTCAACTTTCCAGAGATAGGAGATTAAAACTGGTTTATATATAGGGGTAGTATTGATTAGGGAAAGAGGATTACCTTGAAGCTTATATCTCTATGCATATTTTAAAAAATAGAAAAGCAAAAGAAAAACACAGGTATATGTATGAAAAAAGTTCAAGTTAAAAGGTTATTATGGAGTATATTGTATTGAACCTCTTGTTGTAATGGTAAATAGGTTAAAAAATTAAAAAGAACAAGACTAGTGAGAAGGAATTAAAAATAAAAGTTGTATCTATAAAGTATATATGTTTTAGGGTGATACTGGGAGCTTAATATCTTGTTTCCCCTGATATTGGGTATTACAGTTTTATGGGGATCCTGGGGTGGTTGTCTTCTCATTCTTTTGGCTGGCTTTCTGGGGGAGGGGCCTGTCAGGTTGTTTTTCAGTCACTCTTGCTTGGGTTGAGTTGTTCTGCCCCCTATTAAGGGGCTGGGCTCTGTGGAAACTGGTTTTTGGATTTTGTTCTCTAGACACTTTTGTTCTTTACTGGCTTTTTGTGGCTTTTCAAAGGTTTAATGGAAAGCGAACTGCACCCAGACCTCCATCTCAGAGAGTAGCCTCAGTCTGCTCCCCTCTGGGTCATCCAGAACACACAGACTCCCCTCTGCAAAATCCGCTGAGCCTCCCACAGGCAGTGCGTGCCCCCAGCAGCCTTCTCAGACATCACACAAAGCAGCCCCCGCTTGTCTCTGCAGCCCCGTGCCATTAAAACCATGAGCCATAATGGTCCAGGGAGCCTGCTTCCAGCAGCTGCCTTTGCCGGGACTGCTGTCTGGGATCCAGATGACCCAAGAGATCCCAACCAGAGATAGCGCGCTGAGATTTTCAAGCCCAGGCTGGGAGTGTTCACACTCTAGTCTGGTCCCAGAGACCACCAGCTAGCACCCGCACAGAGTTCTCTCAGGTGCGGGTGGGGAGCAAGGTTCAGACCCCTGTCGCGCAGTGTGTATACAGAGTGCAAAAGGCTGTGGTTCTAGAGAGCGGCAGCTGGTGTCCACACCAGACTCACTCATGTACGCCATTGAGAGTGTGCCTAGCCCAGCACTGATGCAAGCAGCAGAAAGCCAGAGGCTCAGGCACCACAGCCTGGAGGCTTCACTGCACTCTCTCTGGCACGAGTGGTCATTGATGGTGGCCGTCCTGAGTGCATGGGGTTAGGCCCATGCCCATGACCTATCGATTCCATCAGTTGCCCCTTAAGATCTTTTCCTCTTTTTGAGTGCTTTTAACCAGTCTCCAAGTTAATGCTCATCCCCAATCACAGGGCACTCTTGAATTGGGTTATTACTTTCCAATGGGTCACTTTTGGTGGCTCCCTCTCCCTTCTGTTTATCTTCCGATATCAGTCCAATCATTCCCAGTACACTTTACCTCTTCACTGGAGTCTTCTGCCCCCGTAGAGATCCAGAAGTGTATAATCCTACATCTCAAGCTGGTTTCATGGGTGTTCAGAGTGTTCTGGTAGATAATTAGCTCACTTTAAGGGACTGGTTGAAACAGGGTCTCCTAATTCTCTGCCGTCTTGCCCCTCTCACCCTTATTTTTAACAGTTGAAACATCTTGCACCACAAACTCTGGACAGTAGAACAGAAATAGAGATATCTATATAAGCCTTCCACACAGGTATTTTGTTTTTTAATAAGGATGGAAATAGTAAGTAAATTTCTACCTTTGCTTATCTCAAGCAGTATTTTGCTACAGAAAACAAAGTTTTCTTTAATTCATCATCATTTATGAGTATTTTTATTGAGGTGTAATTGACAACATTATATTGGTTTCAGCTATACACAATAATGATTTGGTATTTGTATATGCTACAAAATGTTTACCACAGTAAGAAGTTACTATCAGTCTTCATACAAAGATACAAAACATTTCTGTTTATGATTAGATCATTTAAGGTTTACCTTTAGTAACTTTCAAATATGCAGTGAAATTCAATGTTATTGACTCTAGTCACCATGCCCATGACCTGCTTATTTCATAACTAGAATTTTATACCCCTTGACTCCCTTCATTCATTTCACTTAACCCCCCCCCCCTCCTCTGGCAACCACCCTTCTGGTTCTCTGTATACATGAGTTTTCTTTGATTTTGTTCATTTGTTTTGTGTTTTAGGTCCCACATAAAAATAATATTATATGGACTTCTCTTCCTCTGACTTATTTCATATGGCATATTACCCTCAAGCTTCATCCATGTTGTTGCAAATAGTAAGATTTCATTCTTTTTATGGCTGAGTAGTATTCCTAAATACCTATATATCTATACATAGATATATTATTCCTAGTATATGTTCCTAATATATATTTTTTTCCTATAAATATAAAACATTCTGTTTTCACATATATAAAACACACTATCCAATTATATATATAATGTATATGTACATATATGCATATTATGTATATGTGTGCATATATATACACACAGACACACACACTGTTTTACATCATCTCTATGCATTCATCCACTGATAGATATTTAGGTTGTTTCATATCTTAGCTTTTATAAATAATGCTGCGATAAACATAGGGGTGCATATATCCTTTCAGAATTAGTGTTTTTATTTACTTCAGATAAGTACCCAGAAGTAGAATTGCTAGATCATATGGTAGTTCTATTTTTAATTTTTAGAGGAACCTTTGTAATGCTTTCCATATTGGTTGTATCAATTTATATTTCTATTAACATTGCACAAAAGTTTCCTTTCCTTTATGCCAATACTTGTTATTTCTTGTCCTTTTTTTTTTTTTTGGAGGGGGGTGAGGTTAATGCAGAGGATGAGAAGGAAGAAAGAGAATCTAAAGTGGGCTCCATGCCCCACATAGAGCCTGAATTGGTGCTTGACCTCACAACCCTGAGATCATGACGTGAGATCAAGAGTCAGACACTAAATTGATTGAGCCACCCAGGTGTCCCCTTATTTCTTGTCTTTTTGATAATAACCATTCTAATAGGTATGGGATAATATGTCATTGTAATGTTGATTTGCATTTCTATGATGATTAATAATGTTGGCATGTTTTCATGTTGGTCATTTGTAACCTCTACTTTGGGAAAATGTCTATTCACATCCTCTGCTTGTCTTTTAATCAGATTTTTTTTTATTGAATTATATGAGTTTTTAAAATATATTTTAGATTTTAGCCCCTTATTAAGATACATGATTGGAATGGGAGAAATTACTGTAATCAGTTGCTTTTTAAATTTTTTGGTTTCCTTGGCTGTCCAGAAGCTTTTTAGTTTGATATAGTCCCACTTGTTTATTTTTGCCTTTGTTCTTTTGCTTTTGGAGTCCCATAAAAAAAAAATCATCACTGGGGCGCCTGGGTGGCTCAGTGGGTTAAGCCTCCGCCTTCGGCTCAGGTCATGATCTCAGGGTCCTGGGATCGAGCCCCACATCGGGCTCTCTGCTCAGCGGGGAGCCTGCTTCTCCCCCGCTCTCTCTGCCTGCCTCTCTGCCTACTTGTGATCTCTGTCTGTCAAATAAATGAATAAAATCTTTAAAAAAAAAATCATCACTAAGATCTGTGTCTTGGAATTTACCACTTGGGTTTTAGGGGTTTTTTGTTTGTTTTGTTTTGTTTATGAGCGTTTCATGGGTTCAAGTCTTAGGTTCAAGTCTTCAACCAAGTTTGAGTTGATTATTGTATATGGTATAAGAGAGTAGACTGATTTCTTTTTCCTTTTTTTTTTTTAATATTCTGGTCTTTAAAGTAAGTTCTCATACATGCATGATTATATTTCTCTTTATCCTGTTTATTGATCTATGTGTTTTTTTTTTTTCTTGTTAACACCATACTTTTTTGACCACTATAGCTTGGTAATATAGTTTGAAATCAGGGAGCATGATGCCTCCAGCTTTGTTTCTTCTTAAGATTGCTTTGGCTATTTAGGATCTTTGTTGTTCCAGACAAATTTTAGCATTGTTTGTTGTAGTTCTATTTAAAAATGCTTCTTGGTACTTGATAGGGATTTCACTGAATCTATAGATGGCTTAAGGTAATATAGACACTTAAAAAATCTTAATTATTTCAATCTATGAGCACAGAGTGCCTTCCAATTTATTTCTAATTTCTTTATCAACTGTATACACATTTAGGAGACAGATCTTTCACTTCCTTGGTTAAATTTATTTCTAGGTATTTTATTCCTTTGATGCAATTATAAATGCAATTATTTTCTTAATTCTTTTGGTAGTTTGTTAATAATGGAGAGAAATGGAACAGATTTTTGTGTATTGATTTTGTACTCTGCAATTTTACTGAATTTATTTATAAATTCTCACCTTTTTTTGGTAAAGTCTTGAGGGTTTTCTAAATATAAAATCATAGCTTCTGCAAATAGTGACCGTTTTACTTATTCTTTTCCAATTTGGATATTTGTTATTTCCTGTGCCTAATTTCTGTGGCTAAGACTCCAAATGATATGTTGAATTAAATTATCAGAAGAACCTAAAGGATACTCCAGGCTTGAAAACACACACACATGTACACACATGCATGCACCACACTCTTTCACCCAATTATACCTTAATTTTTGAAATTACCCATTGCATGCCTGTGCCAGCCATAGTTAGGTAATTGGGTGGTTTGACATTTCTCTATGAACTCCAAGTATATTTAAATAAAGAAAAATAATTTGAAACATCACAATATTAGATCTGAAAAGTCAGAAGCTATACATTCTTTCTCTGCCAAGTTATGTATTAATTTTCCAAAAAGTAACATTTACCAAAAAGAAGAATTGGTCATACATATATTTTTCCTTTTTCTGAAGATACATTAAATTGAAAATAAATGAGTAAAAGGGTACAATTTCATAACAAAATAAAAAAGAAAAAAAGTGGGGTGACAGTAGTATACAAAACATTTCAACACAGTTGTAAGTCCCAGAGAACAGATCAGCAAGGGTTAACCAATAACTGAGAGAAGAGCAGGAGTTAGCCTGGGTTCTGATACAGATGTATTGAGCCTAAAGTAAGATATTCTGCCATGGATAACCTTGGAGATCAGTATTTTGAGAAGCTGGTAATAACTTGGGGCAGATGTGAGACACAAAAGGAAACCAAAATATGAGTGAAACAGTATTTCAAACAATAGCCTTCTCCCCTCCAATATTGATAAAATGCCTTCCACATAGAAAACCATATTCTGCTACCCAGGTAAAGAGAAAGAAATTAATGGATCTGGGGTAGAAAGTTCTTCACCTACCAGCATTTAGACAGCCCCACTCTAAAAGCCTGCCCTATCCTCCAGTCACACAAGGAAGCACTGAATCTTTATTAGTCCACCCCAACAAAGGACACAGTGCTCCTGGATATCTAAACAGATAGTCAAGACTAACATAGATTTGAGGAAAGCCTGAAACCTGGCATAGAGAGAAAGGGAGGACAAGATGTGTAAGCGAAGTCTTTCTCAAATGAATGTATCTTAAAGTATGTAATGGAGTGTGATGCTGTTCAAAAGAAGTGAGAGACTGAGGGGTATTGGAAGGTGAAGATTAATGAAAGTATCTTTGCTGAATAGCAATTAGTAAAAAGGGCAATGGACAATATTCCAAGAAGAGAGAAATGGACGACACAGAATATGCAAGAGGAAGGTGACAAGAGAGAATATTCGTTGAAGCTGTCCACCATCAATCTGACAGGGATTCTCAGAAGGGCAGAGTGAGAAAAACATGTCTTCACATCAAAGAAGCATCCCAAAGCCCATGAAAATATAAATCCTGGTACTGTGATAAAGAGTTGTGAAATGGCAGAAAAACTAAAGAAATTTAGAAGTTGGTTTTTTTTTCTTTCTTTTTTTTTTTTTTTCCTGTCTGAAGGAAGGAGAGTGAGGAGCCAGAAGAGACTGAGGAAATGATTACTGGCAAAGGAGGGATCATTTAATTAGCATTGGTATTCTCATCAGCAACACTGGGTAACAGATGACAAAGGAGTAATTTTTGTTTTGTTTGTTGGTTGGTTGGTTGGTTGGTTTGGTTTTTAATTTTGAGAGATGATTTTAAACCAGCTGTTCACTACTCAGTATTTTCATTAAGTGTGAGAGTTAGAATAAAAAATACTTTCAAACGTGAGGAATCAGGAAACTTCTTTCCCCCTATCTGATCCCAGGAAGCTACTTAGATATTTTAGCATTATAAGGAAGTAAACCATAAATAAGTGAAAAAGGAAATGACATCAGAGTTCTAGTCCCCTGGAGTAGCAGATCTAGAGCTGGCAGACTACAGAGCCAGAGCTGCTATTTCCAGGAGAAAGGGAGGTGTTTGGTGAACAAAAAGGAATATGCAAGATTTTTTTTTTTTTTTTTTTAGTTTTTAGAACAATTTAAGATTGGCAATGTAAGTTGGGAGTCTTGGGAGAATCAAGGGAGAAATAGCTCTACAAGAAATAAAAGTTACAGAGCACTTTATGAATTTTGGGCAAAGAACAAAAACACAGATTTTATCAGAGGAAAACATTGTGTCCTGATTTAACTAAAAAGAGTAACAATTAAATCTGGAAAATGAAAGTTAAGGATATTTGAGAAACTTTTACTACAGTAGAGAAAAATCAGGGAACCAAAATTAGTAATATAAGCACTCAGTTTTTAGATAAAGGGCTAAAGGGGAATGGATTGGGGAATTTTTTATTATTGAAAGTCCTGCTGCTTTTTTTTTTTAAGCATTTGTAAGATTATTTTGATAATTCTTCAAGCCGATTATTTTGGTACACCAATCACTAATAAAATTTGCATTTTGTCATTTCAAAAATTTGTTGACACTCCTACTTAGAGTGTGAAAGGCAGTGGCAAGTATCATACATAACTGAAATATCAATAAATATAACACAGAATGGTTCCCTAAATCACATCTTCCTATATTCTTTTCAAAATCCATACAGTTTTGTTTTGCCATATTTACGATCTCTGTTTCTTGCCTGGTTATCTAGGATATACATGCCAGCTGTTGTGATGTTTTGATTTTTTTTTTTTAAGAAAACTCATTATAAAGCATTTTATGTCTTTCTGTCTTTAAGCTAGAAGGCAGTCCTCAAGGTACAGAGCCATAGCATTTCCTTCTGGAACACTGAAAATTTCCTTGAAAAATGAAGGCAATTGCTTATTGAAATAATTTTCAGAACATAATCCAACAAAAACAGTATTTCATTTGCATGAGCCTCACATACTTTATAGAATCATCCTAGAGTGTATTAATCAAACTCTGGCATCTGCTGATATTCCAGCAGCAAATTTAAAAATAAAGCTCTAAAAACAGAAACTGAAATCAGTCTGAATTATCTTTGAAGTCCACTCACAACCTATGTATCTTCCAAATGCTCTTATTTTGTCCATTTCTGGTTTCATTGGGAGAAACAATGATCCACATTTCTATCTCTTGTATACATTGTATAGTTATATGCAAGTCCGTAATTCATGGCAGGGCAGTAAGGTGGTTGCCGCTGTCTATTGTTCTGATAATATTTGTCATCATCATTGCAAAACCCAACCTTACACAGAGCTTTTTATTTTTTTTTGAGTGTTAGTTGACAGATAGGGTATCACTAATTTTCCCTTCAAACTAAAAATATGCATGGCTGCGGAAATGTCACCAGTAGATAGATAGTTACACTGAAAGAGATGACATTATGAGAAATTCAAGGTTTGGTCACAGAGTAATGTAACTGCTTTCCTTATGGCACTGGTGAAATGCCTTCATAGCTAATTCCAAATGAGCTGTTACCCTGAAGATCTGTCAACCACTGAGAGTAAGTGTCAGGTAACTGATGACTTAGAAATTCAACTCACATTTGATTATTTAAGTTCTGTGTCTCAGAAAGTGTTTGTTTTATACTTCTATTTTCCTAATGAGACATTACAGAGATCTATGTTGAAGAGAAAATAGATAGTAACTGCAGGTTTAAAAATATACTCATTATACTCCTTAAACATGCAAAAGATAGCTAGCATTTTTGTTTTCTATAAAAGGTCCAGATTTGCTAACAGTTTTCCATTTTGCTGTGTTTTAAAAGAAGGGGGAAAAACAGGTGACCTTTGAACAACAGATTTTGACTGCATAGGTCTACTTATGTGTGAAATTTTTTGGCACAGTACAGTACTATAAATGAATTTTTTCTTTTCCTTAAGATTTTCTTTACCTTTTAAATTATAAGAATGCAGTATATAATACTTATAACCTACAAAATATGTGTTAATAGACTGTTTAAGTTATCCATAAGTCTTCTTGTCAACAGTAGGCTTTTAGTAATTAAGTTTTTAGAGAGTCAAAAGTTACACTTGGATTTTCAATTTTACAGGGGTTAATGACCTTAACCTTCACATTGTTCAAGGGTCAGTTGTGTAGTTTAACCTGCCAACATATGCTCTCACAGTCTTCACAGGCATAAAAATCTATTTTCAATGATTTAGTCACTTTCAGATAAATACTCTGCCTTTCAGGCCAGTGGGTGCACGTAAAGGTGCTCATGTTCAAACTGTGATATATCACCTCAACCTGTTAGAATGGTTATTATCAGAAAATGAGATAAGAAATGTCAGAATGAATATGAAGAAAAGAGAACCCTAGTGCACTGTTGGTAGAATTGTAAACTGGTGCAGCCACTATGGAAAACAGTATGGAGGATCCAAGAAACTGAAAACAGAACTACCCTATGATCCAACAATTCCACTCCTGGGAATATATCCAAAGGAAATGAAAACACTAACTTGAAAAGACAGCTGTACCCCCGTGTTCACAGCTGCATTGTTTACAGTAGCCAAGACCTGGAAACAATTTAAATATCCATTGATGGATGGCTGGATAAGGAAGTTGTGGTATATACACCGACAGTGGAATATGATTCAGTCACACACACACACAAGCAGGAAATCTTACCATTTGCAGTAGCATAGATGGACCTTCAAGGTGTTATACTAAGTGAAATAAGCCAGACAAAGAGAAATACTGTATGATTGAAAGACAAATACTGTATGATCTCATATGAGGGACCTAAGTGTGTATGTATCTAAATATACAAGTAATCTAAACATACATAAAGAGATCAGACTTGATTCTAGAGGCAAAGGTTTGCACGGGAGGAGAAATTGGAAGAAAATGATCAAAATATACAAATTTTCAGTTATAGAATAAATAAGTACTAGGGACATAATTTACAACATGGTAACTATAAGTAACACTGCTGTAGGATATACAGGAAAGTTGTTGGATTAAACCTTAAGAATTCTCATTACAAGGAGCACTTTCTTTTTTCTTTTTTCTTCTTTCTTTGATTTTTCCTGGGTCTGTATGAGATGTTGGATGTTAACTGAGCCTCTTGTGGTCATCATTTCACTATACATGTAAATCACACCATCATGATGTATATACCTTGAACTTACACAATGATGTATGTCAGTTATTTCTTACTAAAATGGGGGTTAGGGGAGAATTCTGCCTTTCCAATGCTTTCTTCTTCTCATTTTCTTCAAGATGAGGCCATGACATAACAAGTCTTTCACTGTTCTTATAGTAACAGAGGATAAGAAGTCCTTGAATTTCCTTTTGATTTTGAGCACGCTTCTCATCTTTGTGTGTTGTCCCTGGTGTAATCCATGTTCTGTGCTTGTGATCAGTGAGATGTGACTTTTTGGCTGGTCTTTGGGGGACAATATTCAGGCATCTACTTTTGGATATCTTGGTGCAAACTATTTGTCCTTAATCAAGAAATCCTTCTTTGAATTTTTTTAGCCTGACTCTAAACCTTGTAACCTCTCCATTACTATGCTAAAACTTCCAAGTATCTTACTTTATCATCACACATATTTTTTCTGGGATTCTGGATAAAGGCTGTCATCTTACCTATTGAGCCACCTCAATGGCTCTATTGGATTAATATTTGGCAACATGCTGGGTATCCAACCATTGTGTCAGTACTTTCTAGGACTTACTGAATTAAATGTTCTAGGGGGAGGTGCTATATTTATCAACCTTTGTTGTTTTTATCTTAAATTCTTCAAACCCTAATACTCTAATACAGTACCTATCTGCAATAATTAGTAATAATTAAGTGAATTAAACAAGTCATTAATCAATTAATATGGTGGCCAAGCTAATTAATTGAGGAATGGGAATAAACATAGGATGGGAATTGCAAAAAGGTAAAGAAAAAGATGCAATAAATATGGTTTTAGTGTGCACAAAGTATGAGCTCATTGTGATTGATCATTTCCAAGCATGCAAAGCATGACTCATCTCTTCAAGGGTGAATTGAGTGATATAAAATCAGCCCTGAAATATCTAGAAGTGATTGACATTTCAGGTGGCAGAAGGGTCATTGCCGCTGATGGTGAAATTGTAAAACTATTTGGCAAGGTAGGAGATAGTGATAAAAGCCAGGAGCTTGCTGGTGAAGTCATCAATGAGAGGGACTGCATTTTGACCATTAGTTGCTAACACCACTTGTGAAAAAGCTAGTGTCAAGGTTTGGTGAAGATACCCGAAAACCCATTGCTGTCTAGTGGAGGTAAAAGTGTGATCTGCAGTTAGCATGGAAATCTACTCAGTCTTCTAATGAATCAGGAAAGTTAGAAAACATACTCTCCAGTGAAGAGAGCTGGAGGAAAAAGTAAAATTTCAGTTAAAACAAAGAATTAAATGGTTGTTCATGAAAATAATCGATGATACAAGAAAAGGTATCTTAATAGCATACTGTTACTTTGGGCTTGTTGGAAAAGCCAGAGATAACCATGAAGATGGGCATATTGAGGTGAGCAGTTTAATGAAATAATGGCTCGAAACCTAATGTGGTGTTAGGGAGGTGGAGTTTTCCTACAGTAAATAAGATGAAGAAAGCAAAACTACAGGAACAAGTTCACAGTGGCATGTACTTAATGGTGTCAGGGAAAGGAAAGTGAACAACAAACAAGAATTTTGTTAATGAGAATCTTGGAGGGGTGATCAAACTCAGACCGTAAAGATTTCACTTTTTGTGTGGCTGAATTGCTTAGAACTTGTGATAAGGTATCTCAAATAAGTCATGAAAGCTGTCAAATATTGAGCCTTGTTTTAGGAATAATCAGAAGCATCTATGTTGTGATTAGTGCCATCCCATTCATTAATTTGCTTTTGTAAATGAAGGGCTAATGGATTAAATGGAGGCAGCATAATTTCTAAGATTTTACAAGAAACTCTTATTTTCCATTTCTTTCATTTTAGTCCAGTTGTGGGATTCTCCTCTACCCTGTTTTTCATTCAAGTTGTTCTCATCTCTTTCAATTTTATTATTTGTATAATATTTTCTATTAGAAATGCTCTAAAAGATTTCTTCTTGCAGTCCACAATTTCCCTATAAGGAAGAATGTCATTTTCCTCCCATTGTACAGATGAAAACAAAGTATTGCATGACGAGTTTACATTGTTGGTTCATATAAATTAATGGACCCAAAGTAAGAAAATAAGCTTTCTATTTTAAGTTATGATATTACATGTAAACTTTTTCTTTCTTTCTTTCATCTCTTCCACATATAAAATCTATCATCATCTTCAAACTGAAATCACACTCTACTGCAGATGTAAAATACCTTTTTTTTTCCCTAGGCCAACCTTTCACTGACTTTCTCAGTGTGGCTTTCATTGACATCTTTCCCTCTGTGAACATCATTAGCATCTAAAGTGAAATTATTCCTCAGCCTTAATTGTATTCAACATGCTATAATTACTTCATCCTAAAATTATAAGATCAAATGCAAATTATAGATTATTCTCAGAAACTGAAGATTTTTCCCAATTCAAGGGCTGGCCATGAATCTGCTTTCCCTTACTGTTATAATACAATAAAATAACATCACTCACCATGCTTAAACCATAATAGAGCAGAATATAAGGTAGTTCCTTAAGAGAGACATCACTATATTTCCTGTTTTTAAAATTTCCATTAAATTGCATGGATTTTATGTACTTCATTGACAAGGAGAGAATTTAAATATATCGGGATCCATTGCTTATCTTTCTCTAGAAGACAGGTGGAAAGAAGGCAACACGGCACAATGATCTAAGACCCAAGAGATAAAGATGTTTTTCCATTCTGGCACTTGCTTCCTTAATAACCGTGAGATACCATATCAGCCTTAGTCTCCTCAAAAGGGAAAGAGTGTAACTGGAACAGCACCACTTACTTCAGCACTGTTCAAGGGGTCAAAGGACAGGACGTATTTGACAAATCATTGAAAATTACACAGCACTTTATTAATAAAATATTGTATTTATATTTATCATATTAATATATTAATAATAATATTATTAATCATATTAATAATATAGAAGCATCATATTAATAAAATCACATCTCTGCTCTATTTCAGCTCTCACTATCCATGACAAAAAACTAACAAAAGAAATAACAAAATGAACACTCTCAAACTTGCTTCAAATCTTTAAATTCTTCACTTGCCTCTTGGCTGCCTTACATGTCATGATCTTTATTCAAGAGATTTGCCCATTTGGTGCCCTGCTCTCTGTTGCCATCCATCAATTACTTTGTGGAAGCCTCCCTTTCTGTTACCCTTCTCCTAGCTCAGCTTAGCCTAGCTCCCATTCCTGCTGCTGTCTCCTCTATATTTTTCCATCCAGAACACTGTGTGAGGTAATGATATATCTATTTTCTATATTCCTCAGGGTTGAAAGTTACCTATATATCTTATTTATCATTGTTTTCCTCAGCCCCCTCACATAATAAAGGTTCCTAAAAATGCACAAATAACTACAACAGCTTGTGAGTCCATAGAATTTTCTTTATCACTTTAAAGTGGTAGCCAAATAAATTTAGAAGGTAGAGTTTACAAGATGAGGCTCCTCTAATTTTTTCCATAGCATATATTCTTTTCTTAAAAAAGAGTTTATGTATTCATTTGAGAAAGAGAGAGAGAGAGAGCATGAGCTGGGGGAAGAGGGATGGGGCAGAGGGAGAGGGAGAAGCAGACTCCCTGCTCCCTGTTGAAGGCAGACTCTGAACCATCTGAGCCCCCCCAGGTGCCCTCCAGAGCATATATTTTGAAAACTAGAGATTCACTCTTCTTTTGGGGTGAACTATCTATTAATTTGTTTACTTTATTACTAATTATTTAATAGCTTATTGAGGAATAATTTATATACAAGAAATACTACACATAGACATTCACTCTTAAATGCACAACAGAAAAAAAGGGCTGACCATAAAAGTCTTGAGTCCATCACTAATATAATACTTTATATATCACTTATTGAATAAAGTTATCAGAATTTTTTCTTGGGCTGATAAGCTGTGTTCAGAACTCCATGTTACCTTATGATCTTTCTATAAGGAGTTCAGTACACTTCCTGTAACTCAATCCATATATCCTTAGAGCACTTTCAAAATGCTTTTCATGAGCCTCTATATTCTCTGTGAAATTTCTTTGTTGAGTGGAAAATCGTTATCACATCAGTGATTAAAGTTTCTCCAAGAGAACTTAATTTTCTAGCTCCAGATAACAAACGCAGTCATATTCAAGGATAAGACCACAAAATCTCTTTTCTTCAATCAGATCCTAGCATCCCTGTGGCCCAGGTTCATTTCCAGGTGATACTGGTGCAGTACATGGAACATCCTGATCTTCACAGCCACGTTATCACTTTTCCTGTTTTCTGAGCCATAGTGGTATTCTTCCTGCTGGGCATATTCATTTTTAATCATGTTTTCCTTGTGCTATTTTCTGCTGTGCTCTCAATTATCATATGTATACAAGCCCTTGCTGCTTTATTCCCCTGAGTCTGTTTGGAAATACAGAGTCTCCTAGCCTAGGTTTTTTGTTTTGTTTTTTGTTTTTTGGTTTTTTTTTGTTTTTGTTTTTATGCATTTATGTATTATTATTTTTACCTTGTGCCAAGTACTTCACCATCTGGACATCTCACACTGTTATCTGTCTATCAAACTGAGGTATCAAATTCAACATTTCTGAAACATGTGGTGTTTTTTATGAAAAAGTAAGAGAGGCGAGGTGCAGGAATTACCATACGTTTTCTTAGTTCCTGACCATTTGAATGTTGAATCAGCATCTTTCCCCTGATGTTGAATAGTTCTCTGTTTACTGAGTTTTGTAAGCATTGTGCAGCTAACTATTTTATGGTATCAAGGGAGGAAGAAGATTCAGCACGTACTATAAGACCGGCTATCCATGCTAGCTTCCCTTTATGACGGTTACATGTGATCCTTGGCATTGCATGAAAGTGAAAATATTCATTGTTCACTTCTGTGAACTTTCATTTTTGTCAAATTCATCTATATAACTAAAGGTTTTTACCCACTCACTTATCTTTATGACTCCACAAGAAATCAGGAATATGTATCTCCAGTCTTTTAATAAAGCCATAATGCAATAGTGGTGTTTTAGAAGTTAAAGAAGTTTGAGAATCTGGAAATGTAAACTCTACACAGTCAAATCAATTGTCACATATGCTTTTTTGACTGAAAATGATTAAGAAGTCAAGTATATGTTTGTATTCCCTCTTTCTAGTTCTGTTGCCCGTATTATATGTACATGCATGCACATGCACACACACACAACTTGTTGCTTTCATTTCCTCAGTGCCCGCAGACTATATGCTCCTGATGTTTCAAATCCCTTCTCTATGCACAGCAGATGAAAACTGCATTGAGACTGCTAACATTATAAATCCCCAAACTGTTGAGTGAAATGTTTGTGGCTTTAGGTCTTGACAGGAATAGAATTGCAACACTGCCACTCTGTGATACGAGATTGTCTTTACAGGCCTACCTGCAAGGCCAAACCATCCCATCATCCAATTTACACTTAGTATGTGAAACTAATCAGGGTGATTATAAGTCCGTTATTATAGTTTTTGAAAGACAGGCGTAGGCCTACACAGCGTGGGATCTACGGGAAGGTGATCACTGGACATTTAGGAAGACATACTTAATCCTTCAGTGTGTCCCATTTCCTATGGCCCATTGTCCTCTGCTGTGTGAGGCAGAGCTATTGTTCTGCATTATCAACTGTATTTCCTATGCTATCACCACCTGGAGGAGGACAAAGAAAAAGGAAAAGCTAATATAATTTTTTCTTCCCTAACATGTGCCCTATCTCCAGAAAACCCTAAGACTTTAAGGTATAAGGGATATCTAAGGATTAGAAAACCTATATCCTTATTCCTGTTTTATGCTGGAATCTGCTCTGACAGTTCTAGCTAATTAGCTAATTTATTCACCAATGATTTCAGCCAAACAGGATTCATGAGATTCATTCATTTATTCACTTGTTCTCTGAATATTTATTTCATACTGTGCTCTGAAGATACAATCGAGAAATAGCAAAAATCCCAGCTCTCATGAATTTTACATTCTAATAGGAAAAGAAAGACAAAAAACAAAAATAATTAGCAAAACGTTGTGATACCAGATATCATTAAGAGCCATAGGTGAGAACAAAGGAAGAAATAGCAAAAAGAATTGCTAAAGAGAATAATGGAGCTCAATTTCAAATAAGATGATGAGGAAATCCCTCACTGAAGAAGTGTCTAGGGATAGAAACCTCAGGAAGTGAGCATGAGTACCCATAGAGCTTTCTAGGCTAAGCCAAAACCCCAACCCAAACACTTACGGATATAAAAACTCTTAGGTGTATATTGCCTGGTGTGTTTGAAGAGCAAAGGCCCATTGTGGCTAAAACACAAGAAATAAGGAAGATAATAATAGGACATGTGGTCAGAGAGGTAATGTGATTAGAGGAGAATGTTACGTAGATCGCCTGAGACATTGCAGGCTACCGTAATGATTTTTGCTTTCTCTCTTCCAAGTAGGGCAAGTTGTTAATGGGTTTTGAAGGATGGAGTGGCAATATATGATTGCCATTCTAAAAGACATGTCTATATATGTACATATTGGTGTCAATATAAATATAGACATGGATAATTTCCCCCACTTGCAGTGTGGATAATAGATAATTGGGTCAAAATCAGAATCAGGGAACAAATTAGGAAGCCGTCACAATTATATAGACTAGAAGTATGGATGGCTTGGATCATGTCACTGTGGTGGATGTAGTAAGCTATTGAATTTTAAATATATTTTTAAAGTAGAACTGATAGGATTTGCTGCCACAGGGAATGTTGGCTATAAAAGAAGAATAATTATGGATGACACCAAGATTTTTAGCTTAGGCAGCTGAAGAACAATGTTGCTATAACCAAGACGAAGTTATCAGGGGAAGCAGGAGATAGGACAAGTCTGCTTTGTAAATGTTGAGTTCAAGGTGTCTTTGAATACTTAGATAAAGATAATAGGTAATATTGTACAGGTCTGGAATTCAGGGATTTAGGGAATAAATCCAGGCTGGAGAATATTTCCAGAGTTCATTCATATTTAGATAATAATTAAAGCTATGGTTATCAAGGAATGGATTTAAATAATGGAGAAATGTCCAAATATTTGTTTAAAGGTCCTATGATGTTAGGATAATGGGAAGCTAAAAGGAGTAACTACTGATACAGAAGGGAAAACACCAGGAGGGGGAAATGCCCTGGAACACCACTGAAGAAGCATTCTTAGAAAATGGCTATGCCTAAAACTACTATAATGTTCTATGTCGATTTTCTCAATTAAAAAAGGTGGGAGTGATTAATATGTAAAATTCTGCTGATAAGTAAAGAATGGCAAAAACTGAGGACTCCTGCATTGAGCAATGTGAAGTTTCTAGGTGATTTTGATAGAAGTAGTTGTGGCATGAAAGTCTCATTGGAATATTCTCAAGAACAGGCTGCAGAGAGTAAGTGTAAGCAATTACTTGAGAAGATTGTCTGTTAAATAGAGCAGAGAAACAGTGATGCTTAGGGAGAAACAGGGCCAGTGTGTTTGTGTGTTTCAAGATAGCATATATCACAAGCAGATTTTATCCTCTGGGAATGGTCCCATATGAAAATCAACTCATTTCTTCTCTGACCTGTCTGACTTTTACACTTTATTTTAACCATCCACTAACCTCTCTCACCAGTACCTCTGTTAAAATCTTCTTGAATTAGTGACCTTACTGAGTTATTTTTTACACATACCACCAGACCATCAATAAAAGTTTAGGTTCCAAACTCTACTTTCATTGGAGTATGAGAGCATTTTAACATCAATACAAATGTCTTTTCTAAACAGGAAATGCAGAGATCTAAACTCCCTTTTTCTACATTTCAAAAACAAATAAATAAATAAACAAACAAACGAACACTACAGGTAGTACAAGACAGAGATGTCTTTGTTTTAGTCAGTAGTTTTGCTTCCTTGTTACCAGTAAGTCAGACTTTTGGGGACATAGTGGGAGTGTTGCAGTTGAAGTTCCTATGACTAAAAAAATGTGAATCCATAATTATTTTAAACAGCAATTTATAACTGTCTTTGTATTATGCCACAAAATAAATGTTTGTGAGGTAATGGTTCTTACACTGAAGATTAGAACACACCAAGAGGTTTTCTAAAATATGGAAGGGACTTGGCAGTATCTATAGTTTTTGTCAATTATTGTCACAAACAATGCTACATAACAAACCACTTACTAATCTATGTACTCAGCATCCATGAGGTGAAGAAATGCTGTATACTGTTAGTAGACACAAATGCAAAGTCACTGGGCAGACAAAAATGGGAAGGTGTGAAAAATAATGCAATTGATTTTTTACTGTGCTGTTACAATTTGCTGTGTTTTTCTGTCTCAGGATATATCCTAAGTAGCGAATATTAAAAAGCAAAATGATGGTATGAGAACTAAACTAATATAATTCTAATTATTAAATACAGAATAATCTTGTGATTATGAAAAGTTCTTAATTTCAACCCCTTCACTCAGTTAATTATGTATCTGCAGACAAATGTATCATTTTTTTTCATTGAATTTATGATAAAGTTTTATATATTTTTATACACTTTTTTGGTTTGCTTCTCCTAGAGAACTGAAAACTCCTCAAAGACCTAAACCATATTAATTTTTTTAAAAAATTTATATATTTGACAGACAGAGATCACAAGTAGGCAGAGAGGCAGGCAGCAAGAGAGGAGGAAGCAGGCTCCTGGCTGAGCAGAGAGCCCGATGCAGGGCTCGATCCCAGGACCCTGGGATCATGACCTGAGCCGAAGGCAGAGGCTTTAACTCACTGAGCCACCCAGGCACCCCTAAACCATATTAATTTTGATCACCAGAGTATCACTAGCCCTTAGCACATACCAGTACTCAGTAAGCACACATTGAAGGAAAGAGGGAAGAAGGGAAATGTTGAGTAAGCAGGAGCCAAATGAAAGGAAGAGAGAGGAGAATGATAGGCAGAGTGGGGAAAACAGAGTAGTGGGCTCTGAGGTGAGAAGGAATGGGGTATGCAGACCTGGAAGCAGTCTGTCCAGTCCAGTATAATTGGCTGACAAGAAAAGGGCAGAAAAGATTTAGAAATAAGCCATACTCTGAGGGCACAAGGACGCAAAGGTCATTTTCAATAGTTTTAATGGCGGTGAGAATCTACTGATTATGTTCTATAAAAGGAAGTTATGTGATGAGATTTCTCTTAAAAAAAAAAAAAATAGTACTCTGGTGTCTCCCACAGAAGTTCTGGGAAGACATGGTGTTGAACACATACTCACCCAGTTGTACACCCATTTCTCTGTCACTTCTCCTGAGCCAACAACCTGAGGGAGTGGGGCATGCGTGGAGTCGGAGCATGTTCCAGTAAAGAGCTGGTGCTGGTCTTTCCCTCCAGCAGAGCCTGGAGAGTGCTGTTCCAGAGAGCCTGACTGGACTGTGTTTAAGAGCTGACTGGCCCTTGGAAGATAAGGAATTAACAGCTACCTGGGCTGGGTCCTGGTGCTGCTTCTGGGTTTGGGAGAACTCTGAGCTTCCTCCAGAAGCTCCCACTGCCCAGCCAGGCCTCAGGGGAAATTCTTTGTCTTCCTTGTAGAAGATGAAGCACATCACATCCCACCAATGCATATTATGAGACTGAAAAATGTCTTCCAGAATAACAAATTTAAGTCCATAAATGGTGAGACAAAACCTCTTGTCTCATAAAATCAAGTAGAAATAATATTTTAAAGTATCAAGAATGATATAAAACCTATGAAGGAAAATATGAGACTTGGAGAAAAAATCTGAAAACCAAATAGGATGATACTCAGAGCTTCAGGAAGAGAAAAGAATTGGGCAGGCTCTCAGAGTTAGCTTAAAAACGACAATTTTCCTGACCTCAAGAGAAAACCAAACACACATACTCAAAGAGCAAGAATATAAGTCCCAAGAGAATTCTTCCCACCTTGTTCTCCATCGAATCCCCAGAGCAAGAAAAGTATTTGGCACATAGTAGGTCCTAAATGGATTTTTACTTTGACAATTAATAAACTTGAAATTTCCTTCTGGATAAATTTGATGAAATGTTTTTAAGGCATGATGTTAACTGACATATAATCTATTATGGGTAAAGGGGATCAAGATGGAGAAAAAATGCAACTATAGCTAAAAATGAAACAAAATGAAACCTTGGGGTTTTCTTCAATATGCCTCAACATTTTACTCTTAATCCAAAGGTAGTAACTTATTATCGATCACTCATACAGGCCATAAGTATCAGTCATGGTGATGCTATAACAAACTACCATAGTCAAAAGTGACAGAAACATATACTTAGACTAAATAAAAAAAGGCTTAAACAAAAATTTCATAACATTCATATATTTGGCATGTAACTGTATGAATAAATGTGTGTTATTTTTAGCAAAGAAGTTGACATTTTTTTTTTTAGATTTTATTTATTTATTTGACAGACAGAGGTCACAAGTAGGCAGAGAGGCAGGCAGAGAGAGAGAGGAGGAAGCAGGCTCCCCGCCGTGAGCAGAGAGCCCGATGTGGGGCTCTATCCCAGGACCCTAGGATCATGACCTGAGCCGAAGGCAGAGGCTTTAACCCACTGAACCACCCAGGCACCCCAAATGACTACTGTATATAAGGATGATCGCTACTTCTTAGATTCTTGGAAATTTTACACCGCAGTTTCTCCCTAAAGCTATTAATTTCTTTCTTTGGGATTTCAGTAACATTTAGACTGGTCAAAAAAACCATAGATGACTTTTTAAATATTTTTTAAATGAACTATTTTTAGAAAATCCCCAAACACATTCTTTAAACCGTGTAAAGAAATATTACATTCTCCTTCTCTGAATATGTTTGCAAATAATTCCAAAAAACTTTGTACAACTCCCATTTTCTTTGGTATATAGGAGAGTATAAAAAAAGAAATAGCAGCTTTTCGTAGGTCTTTCTGGATGATGAATATCTCCTTCATGGCTTTTATGGGACAGAATCATTCATATCATACTTTTAACATGGTTCTAATAGTAAATGTTTATTGACTTCTTTTACTCCCACCAATTTTGTATCACCCATCACGTTGTATGACGCTAATTCATTACAGATGATGAACTGTCCCATTGGAAGTATGAGTGTGCAGGGCTGCCCAACTCAGGAAAGCCAAAAGAACATTTTTTAAAAGATTTTATTTATTCATTCGATAGAGATCACAAGTAGGCAGAGCAGCAGGCAGAGAGAGAGGAGGAAGCAGGCTCCCTGCTGAGCAGAGAGCCTGATGTGGGGCTCCATCCCAGGACCCTGAGATCATGACCTGAGCCAAAGGCAGAGGCTTAACACACTGAGCCACCCAGGAGCCCCCAAAAAACATTTTTATTGGTACCATGTACTCATCTGGAAAAAGGTTACTAAATTGTTCTATTTAAAAAATCTCTAAGGGGCGCCTGGGTGGCTCAGTGGGTTAAGCCTGTGCCTTCGGCTCAGGTCATGATCCCAGGGTCCTGGGATGGAGCCCGGAATCAGGCTCTCTGCTCAGTGGGGAGCCTGCTTCCTCCTCTCTCTCTCTTTCTCTGCCTGCCTCTCTGCCTACTTGTGATCTCTCTGTGTCAAATAAATAAATCAGTTCTTTAAAAAAAAAATCTCTGAGACACTTAATTTATCAGGTCAGTTGGAGCATAGACTCTATCTTTGACGTTCTGTAAAAACACACTCTGTGGTATCATTAGGCAGAATGAGAGAATGCTTATATGGAAAACAAAATGAAAACTTTCTTGCTTCTGACTCTTCAGAATCCTATTCCACTATGACTACATAGAAGGGCAAATATAATACATTTGGCAAAAATGGAGGCATAGACCACGCTATGTATGGGAGCATGCAAATAGAAGATACCACACGGAACTTTTGCAAAATGCTAAAGCAGCTTATTCTGAGTAAATACTGGGGTTTTTTGGGGTAGGAAATGTTTGTTTTGCTGAGAATGTTCTCTTCATAAGCATAATGACATTGAGTGCTTTTCTCCCACTAGCAAGTTTATTTTTAACATTTCCATCTAGTTTCATTTTCTGGTTAAATGATAAAGATCTCCCTAGACAGCCTCATTTCAGCACCTAATACCCAGCAAGCTGATCTCCCGCGGAGCTTATTTAATCAAAGCAACGTGAAACTTTAAGCTATATAGTCGCATCCGGGAAGGGCTTGTAATTTCATGTTTTATTTACTTTTATTTGTCTCCCTTTCATGGAAACACTGTACCAATGAGCTTTCTGTTTTTTTAACTCAAACCAATGCATCCCTTCCAAAAATCAAACTCTGGACTAGTTTTCTCCAAATATTTCTAGAGAATTCCATTTGCAGCTATTCCTTTCATGTAGCTTTTTAAATTTTCCACCTCAGGTCCCTGGGCAAATGCTAGAGCCCCAGGGAAGCTTGAAATTAACCACTATTACTGTCTAGATCCTTTTCCTCTTGTCATATGACTTTTTTTTTTTTTAAGATTGACATTTAGGAAGAGTTCTGCATACCCCTGTCCTACCTGTGCCCCAGTACCCCTAGCCTGGATGGGACACTCTCCACAACTTCCTTTATGAGCAGCAGAAAAAGTAGTGATTGCCCCCCTATTATATATCCCAGATCAAATTAGACTGCTGCACTTAATCTAACCTAAGAAAGCAAATGTTTGCATTTGGGAGGATATGAAGTGCCTAAGGGACCTCTTTGTGCCTTCCTAAAATGGGTGTTCACTTTAATACCATTTACTTCTTAAAATGTGACCTTGGTTAGGACTAGTGAGAGTCAGATAATTTAAAAGCATTTAGACTTTGTGCCATGATTTAGATCCCAATATGGATGTAGCCACCATCTCTGCCTCATTATGATACAGGAATTTCTTATATTTTTGCCTGCTATCCAAAAGGTAAATAGAAAGACAAATCAACAAGAGTGGAGGAAAGTTGATGAAGAAGTAGAGAGTGGGGATCTGAGTCTTATGAAAACAAATTCTTACCTTTCTTGGTGCCACAGTAAGGATCCACCATAGAGCAGTGCCAGGTACTGATGGGGTTAACAGGGAGCAGGAAATCAGCAGCAATACCTGGCTTGCTAAAATGTAACACAGAGGGCATTGGGGGTGATGGAAGGTTTTGGAAAAGGGGGAGAAGGGTGTAGGCCTTTGGAATGCTGTGGCCTGTGTGACCACTATGCTGTTGGCAAGACACGGGGAGTTGCCTTCCCCAAGCTCTGTTAGCCCAAACAGCTGCCCTGTAATCTATGAGATTTATGCATTGTCCCCTAGGCTATGTTTAGCAGAATTTGGAGACCATGCAAATTAGCATATTGTATCTCTCCTATAAACAGATCCTCCTAGTTCAATAAGACCTCTTTTGAGAAACAGTGATAAGGATTGGTGATTATCCTGAAGGACTGATAAAAGCAGGAGCAAAGAAGGGCAAAGGGTCTCTGAGTGTTGACCCTCTTGCCTTGTCTTCTCTTTGACAACAAAGTTTGGAGTAATCTTTCATCCAGGAATTGCTCTCCATTCCTGGCAAGGTCCTACTTTTCTGAAATATGTTCTCATGGATTTTTTGAAGTATAATTAATATACAGTTTTATATTAGTTTCAGGGGTACAATATAATGGTTCATCAATTCTGTACATTACTTAGTGCTCATGAAGGGAAGTGCAGTCTTCCTCTCTTTTATCTATTTCAGCAACCTCCCCCCACCCCCACCCTTCCCTCTGGGAATCACCAGTCTTCTATTTAAGAGTCTTTTTTGTCTATTTTTCTTTGTTTGTGTCTTAAATTCTCCATATGTATAAAATCATATATTTGTCTTTCTCTGACTGACTTATTTCACCTAGCCTTATTCCCTCTGGGTCCATCCATGTTTTTGCAAATGGGAAGATCTCATTCTTTTTTATGGCTAACAAATATTACATTCTATGTATATATCCCATCTTCTTGATTCATTCATCTAGCAATGGACACTTGGGTTGCTCATCAACAAAATAAAAAGGCAACCTCCTAAATGGGAAAAGATATTTGCAAATGATATACCTGATAAGGGGATAATATAAAGAGGAAAAATACCCAGAGCAGGCCCAGGCCAGGAGTCCTCCGAAGATGGAAAGTTACAAACAATAAGCTAGAGATAACCAGAAGCCCTACTGTGAGCAAGAGATAACCAGCCCTTTCTGCTTCTGTAAACAGGCTTCCTGCCACAGGCTCCCTGCACTACTGTTCCTGCCCAGAGCAACCCCTGCTCCCCCAGTTTAAACCCACCTACCAGCAGTCAGCACTGCCCTGGAAACCTGACTGCCTGCAGTCCTCTATGAAAGCCTTGTGACCCGGTTGCCACGGGGCCCAGAGTTTCAAGCATGGGCTCATTGGGGTCCACCAGCATGAAATAAATTTGAATACTCCTACTTCTCTGAGTGCCGCTTGATCTCTTGCTGGTCTGATTTTTAATTTTCTTCAACAAATATCCAAAATATATAAAGAACAGATACAACTCAACACCAAATTAAAAAGTCCAATTAAAAATGGACAGAGGAGCTGAATAGACATTTTTCCAAAGGCAACATATATGTGGCCAACAGAGACATGAAAAGATGCTCATCAGTCATCATCAGGGAATGCAAATAAAAACCACAGTGAACTGTCACCTCACACCTGTCAGAATGGATAAAATAAGAAACACAAGACATAACAAGTGTTGGCAAGGATGTGGAGAAAAAGGAAGTCTTGTGCACTGTGTGGGAGTGCAAGCCAGTGGAGCTACTAGGAAAAACAGTATGGAAGTTCCTCAAAAAAATTAAAAATTGAAATACCATAGGGTCCAGGTCTTCCACTAATTAGCATTTACCCAAAGAAAACAAAAACACTTATTTGAAAAGATACATGTTCTCATGAACTTTTGACTAATAAGTTACTCTCTAAGAAGGGTTCATGTATATTTGGATTCATCAAGCTAGAAATCCAGATTCATCAATGAATAAGGAGATTCATTGATTCCACAAAACTGGTGTTCCCATATATTTACTGATAAGACAGCTACTAAGTGTTACGTATGTACACACATACATTTGCTTATTATTCAGCATACAGAAATTTTCAGTGACATGGTTTTCTTCTATTAACACATTTTTATTAATATCAATTATAATAAAAGGGTTTTTATTTCTAAAATTTATTTTATAATCCATAAAAAAGTAACATACCTAGTAAACACAGATACTATCTACAAAGTCAACTTGTAACTCTCTTAGATTATTTTGCTTTTTTTTCTTGATGGCCATCATGCCTAAAAACATATACTTCTATTAAACTTCTAATTCTTGATTTTTCAACTGGAATGTCTTTTCTTTCATTTCTTAGGTTTCCATGGTTATTACTTCTTGGTTTACCTTTCGAACTTACCAGAGCACAACTTGAAGCAACCTCCCTAAGAAAAGAATGTGAAAGAGGTAAATTTTCTGAATTTTTCTATTTGAAAATGTTTTTATTCTATACATGTATGGCTAACAGTTTAATAGCTGATGAAAGTACATGTTGAATCTTTTTTTATTGATTTCTAGGCAATTGATAGTACTTTTTGAGTATCATTTATATTATATTCAAAATGTCTTTATCTCCACTTTTATATTTTTTTTTTCAGTCCTTCTGAAATTTCATGTTGATGTGCCCGTGTATGAGTCTCTCTAGAAATTATTAGATTCTCCATTAAGCCTTTTCCTTTTTGTTGTCACTCTCTCCTATATATCTATATTCTGAAATATTTAGTTAACTCTTCAAGCCTTATATTTTATTTGAATTTTTTAAATAATTTAATCAGTCATGTTTATAAACATGATCCAGCGCATTCAAGAAAAGAAATCTATGTAGGTTTTTGAATTGTTGAATTTTAGAGGCAAAAACTTTTTTTCAGCCTCTTCTTCCTCCTCATTCTACTATTGGTGATTATGTAATGCTGTTGGGTACATAAATTAATACAACCTTCCTGGAGGGCACTCGTTTAGTAGACACTGAAGCTTTAACAGTATGACTATTACCTAACCACTAATATGTACAAAGTCTACCTCTAAAAATTTATAACTAAGAAATTATAAGAATACCATAAAAATGTATTCAAGAATAGGATAACTCATGGCCAATAATGAGAAAATATATCAAGTTATATTTAGGCACAAGTAACCAGTGAAAAGTTTCTGAATTAATAGAGTCACATTTCAAATTAAATACATTAAAATGGGTAGATTCCACATCAATTAATCCAATGGCTTATACATATCATTAAAGAAAATGGATTCATTTCTCATATTGGCCTATGGTAACTGTCTACAAACTGGCAAGAATTATGCTATTATAGTAATTGATTAGACTAAACAAGATTTAGACTAATTTCTGAAAAAGTTGTCGAGATTACGTTGATAATTAGCATGGTGGTTGTTACGCCCCGATCATAAGACTACCACCAAAAAGACCAACGAGAGCCAGACGTTCCAAAATGCAAAAGCCAGGCTTTATTCAGGCGGGCTGCAGCTCGGCTTCGTCCTACACACCGACACAGCGGAGTTCAGGAGGAGGCACCCGCTGGAATTTTACAGAGATTATATAGGCAATTTTACACACAAAAAGTACATAGTCACATAGTTACATGTGTAGGTGATCTTGAAAATGATTGGTGTCTGAGGTGACTTAAGCTGTGTTGTCTGAGGAGGGTTGGTCAGTTAGGAAAAACTGCTGACAGGGAGTTTTCCTTACTGGTTGTTTTTCTATCCTTTGTTAGCATATAGGGCAATAACCCCGATTGGCTCGCACTTGGTACCTCGTTTACATATGGAGAATCACCCTGGTTCTGGAATTGGTTCATGTCCAATTCCTTATTTGCATATGTAGGAACCATTTCTATTGGTTCTTGTCCCATCCTTTATTTGCATATGTGGGAACCACTTTGGAATGTCTTCAGCTTAATGTAAACAGCAAAAGAGCTGCCGCCTTGAATGGCATCACTTTGGCCCTTCATTCCCCCCTTGACTTATGGACATGAAACACAATCCTGTGGTTCAGGCCCGAAGCTTAACTCCAACAATTCTTTGTCTGGAAGAGGTATATATCTAGTTTGCTGTACCATTAATTGTATGGTATTCAGTCTGTCCCTCATAAACTTTACCAATTTGTTCAGAATGCAAGGGCCAAATGTTAACAACAGAATAATAATTACCAAGGGTCCCAAATAAAGTAGATATTAACGTGGTTAGCCAAGGTGAGCTATTAAACCAGGATTCAAACCAGCCTTGTTGTGCTTCCCGTTCTTTTTTTTTTTTTTTTTTTTTTTTCTTTTTTCAGGCCTTCTCTGACTTTGGCCATGGAATCTCTAACTACTCCTGTGTGGTCTGCATAAACGCAGCATTCTTCCCCTAGGGCAGCACATAGACCCCCTTGTTGGAGGAATAAGAGGTCAAGGCCTCTTCTATTTTGGAGTACCACTTTGGACAGGGAGGTGAGGGATTGTAGTTAGACTGGGAGGGGGCCAGACATATATAAAAACATGTACTTTGGAGAGCCATTTTGGCATTCATGAAGCCATATCCCGGTACTCCTATTCTGCCTTGATGCCAGGGGTCCTGACTGAATAATTCACATAAGTCAAAGATCAGTTCAGGCCACCAGGTTTCTTTAGGGTATGGCCCTGACTGTTGGGATATTACCTTATGAGAGCTTGGGGTGATGAGTTGCCAGGTTACATTAACTGGTTGATGGGGATTGGATCCTGAGGTTACGGCTGACAAGGGTATTAGAGGGAGTCCCAAGAGTGCCTTGCAAAAAATTAGTCCCTGGGTCGAAACCATACTTAGTCTAATTTTCTTTTCTTGAGGTGAAGGTGAAGTGGCTGGGTTGGATGCTTGAAGACCTCCCATGTTTCACCACGGTAGTTTTCCTCCAGGGCAAAGGGGTCCGCTGGTCTGGCGTGGGAGTGATGGACCCAAGCAGTAATGCCGTCCACCTTGAGGGCAGTGGGTGTAGTCAGCAGTACCACGTAGGGACCCTTCCACCGCAGTTCCAAGGACCTCGGGTTATGCCTTCAGACGTACACCCAGTCCCCTGGTCTGAATAAATGGGGGGGGGGGTAGGGACAGAAGCAGAGTCATATAATGCTTTAAGTTGAGGCCATACATTCTTATGCACAAACTGCAAGTAGTCAAGTTTACACAAGAATTCAGTATTATCCAAGTCCGTAGGCAATTCAGTCTAAAGACTAGGGATAATGGGCGGGGGGGTGCCCGTACATTATTTCAAAAGGAGTAAAGCCAAGCTGATAGGGAGAATTTCTTACTCTAAACAAAGCAAAAGGAAGGAGTGACACCCCAGTCTGCACCAGTCTCTAAGGCCAATTTAGTTAAGGTCTCTTTTAGAGTCCGATTCATTCTTTCTACCTGTCCTGAACTCTGGGGTCTATAAGCACAATGCAATTTCCAATTTGTCCCCAGCGCAGGGGCTATTTCCTGACTTACTTTTGAGATGAAGGCCGTTCCGTTGTCCGACCCAATGGTGGATGGGAAGCCATACCTGGGCAGGATCTCTTCTAGGATCTTCTTGGCCACAGCATTCACAGTCTCATGCTTGGTGGGATAAGTTTCAACCCATCCTGAAAAGGTGTCTACAAAAACTAGCAAATACTTATATCCAAATTTTCCATGTTTAACCTCGGTGAAATCTACTTCCCAATATGCACCTGGCCTATCCCCGCGAAGGCGAGCTCCTTGTGTAACTGGTTGATTGGGGGCGTTAGTGAGCTGGCAGGCCTTACAATTTTTAACAATGTCCTCAATAAGCTGATTTCCTTGTCTAATTTTCACTTTGGAGTGCTGAAGCAAGTCCTGCATTCTTCGAGTTCCCATGTGAGAAGCTCGGTGGATCCTCTCAAGAATCCTGTTGCCCAGCTCTTGTGGCAAGATAAGCTTCCCCTCACAAGTTTTCCACCAACCTTTGCTTCCTTCTCTGTCTGGAGGCTTGTGGGCCATGGGAATTTTCTTTACCCTTTCTGAGTCTTCTTAAGAATACTGAGGTATAGGAGGCAACTCTCGTGGCCCTGGGTTAACACCCTGGTGCTGGGCTGGAGGGCCGCTTCCTTGGCGGCCCAGTCGGCCAAATTGTTTCCCCTAGTTACTGGATCAGCTCCCTTTTGATGACCCAGACAATGGATAATGGCAATTTCTGCAGGCTCCCATAGGGCCTGAATGAGACTTAAAATCTCTTGTTTGTTCTTAATGGCCTTCCCTTCATCTGTTAGTAGCCCCCTCTCTTGGTAGATGGCTCCATGGACATGTGCGGTGGCAAAAGTGTACCGGCTGTCTGTATATATATTTAGTCTTTTTCCTTTTCCCACCTGTAGGGCCTTTGTTAGTGCCACTAATTCTGCCCTTTGTGCAGATGTCCCCTGGGGGAGGGCTTCTGCCCACACTATCTCTGTGTCCGTAGTGACCGCCGCGCCCGCGTACCTTTTTCCATCTCGAATGAAGCTGCTGCCATCCATAAACCAAGTATGCTTGGCATGTGGTAGTAGCAAATCCGATAAGTCTGGCCTAAGGCTATGCGTTTGGGCCAGGATCTGCTCACAGTCATGCAAGGGAACTTCTAGATCTGAGTCCGGCAGCAGAGTAGCTGGATTTAATGCTGTAGGTACACAAAAGCTAATCCGCTCGGGGTTGAGTAAAAAAGTCTGGTAATGGACCATGCAGGCATTGCTCATCCACCGGTCGGGTGGTTGTTTTAGCACTCCCTCTAGGGCGTGCGGAGTGGCCACGGTCAGGTTCTGTCCCAAAGTTAATTTATCAGCATCTTTCACTAAGAGAGCTACTGCAGCTATAATTCTCAGACATGGGGGCCACCCAGCGGCGACAGGGTCTAATTTCTTTGACAAGTAGGCCACTGGCCGTTTCCAAGGTCCAATTGGCTGGGTGAGTACCCCCTTTGCAACTCCTTTATTTTCTGCCACAAATATCGTGAATAGCTTGTTTGCATCAAGTAGGCCCAAGGCAGGAGCCTCCAGGAGGCTTCTCTTAACGGCCTCAAAGGCTTTCTGCATCTGCTCAGTCCAATGAAATTCGGGAAGATTTTTGGTGGCTTCATATAGAGGCTTGGCCATCTCAGCAAACCCAGGTATCCACAGCTGGCAAAAGCCCGCTGTTCCCAGGAACTCTCTGACTTGCCTGGCTGACTTAGGCACAGGGATTCTTAGCACGGTTTCTTTACATGCATCCGACAGCCAACGCTGTCCCTCTTTTAGTATGAAGCCCAGATAAGTGACTTCAGGTTTACAGATTTGCGTCTTTTTAGCAGAGGCCCTATAGCCCAGGTCGCCAAGAGTCTTTAAGAGTTTAGTCGTTCCCTGCTTGTACGGAGGTCAGGATTTCCCTGAGGTCTGTCTTGTGTTGGGCCTATTGTTGCTCCAGAATTTTAGCCAAACGTTTTTCCTTAGCTCTGTCTCTCCTTTCATGCATGATTTCACGTTCCCTGTCCTTCCTTTCCTGTCTTAGTTCTTCTCTCTTTTATTGTAAACCTTCTCTGCCGCTGCTACTAGATCCCTAACAGACTTTTCACCGAGCCTGTCTAGAGCCTGCAACTTTCGCTTTATGTCCAGCGCAGCCTGATTTATGTAGGCAAACATAATCATCTGAGCGGACTCCTGGGTCTCTAGATTATACGGGGTGTATTGACTAAAATCTTCCATGAGCCGCTCAAGATATGCTGCCGTACTTTTACTTTCTCCCTGTCTAACATCATAAATTTTGTCCATATTAGTAGGTCAGCAAGCCACCTCCTTGAGACCTGCCAACAGAGCCTGGTGGTAGACGAGGAGTCGTTCCCTACCTTCAGCCATATTGTAGTCCCATCCTGGTCGGGTCTCAGGAAAATAGGCAGCAATCTGGGTAGGATCCGTGATGGGTGCTCCGGTGGGACCGGGGACGAGTCTCCGGGCCGCTTCCCGGATATGATCCCTCTCCTCCGTGGTGAAAAGGACCTGTAAAAGCTGGTTACAATCATCCCAAGTGGGCTGGTGAGTGAAAAGAATAGTTTCAAATGGGCGAATTAAATCCTGGAGTTTCTCAAAAAAGGGGGCATTTTGAGCACGCCAATTGTAAAGATCACTCGTAGCAAATGGCCAGTACTGGAACTGTTGTCGACCATCTGCATCCTCAGGACCTATAGGGTGAAGGGGAAGAGCA